>OY986975.1:15680535-15717356 GCA_963920575.1 Narthecium ossifragum | reverse complement strand
AACAAGATGGGCCTCGTAGACTATGCTTATGATTTTTTGTATCAGTAATGATATATCAATAGGGCGTCATATCTTTCATCTTCTTTCATGGATGGATGCTACTTTCACAAACCCACTCCAAAATCTATCCCCTACCCTCAGACTACGTCATGCAACTACAGGCTGAGCAACCATACAATGCCTAAACAAATATTAATTTGGTTCACCATGTTTGTTTTCCTTTGGGGCCAAAGACTTCCATCAATTATATAGACAGATGGGTCATCCTCTCCTATTTATTATACCATTCACAAGAAAAGCTTAAACCCATAGTCAACAATTGGGCGCAAGATGGTCAACAAAGTCTAACAGTCTTCAAGTGAAAATTAGCAAGACTATACATTGTCAGCTTAGTCAGCTCAAAAATGTTTCTGTGACAAGTATTAAGACTGAACGGAAAGTATGACAACGGGAAGCCTCCAACAAAGTAGAACCCTTCAAGTGCTCTCAATAACGCCTACAAGCCAAATGGATATAGTGTGGATCACTTATAAATAGATTATTGTATTGTTAGTTTCTTCTTGTTGAATTGCTTTTGGTTGAATAGAAGAAATACGTTCCTAGTCATGGTAGGATGATATTGTTCTTGGACACCCATATTTTAATTTCACAAGCATTGCAACCTTGGCATCTGCACAAAAATCATTCAAAATGGTTTGAAGCTACTTAATTTATGTATTGGAATCCAATTCATCTATTTTTCGTATGTTACATGCTATAACATTACCTTTGTGCTTTCAAGACTGGACATCATTTTGTCTGCTAATAATTACATCAAGGAGGGTAAAACTAGATTGTTTTATTCCATCAAGAATGGTTATACTTTCAGCTCACATTTACTCTGCTCACTGCATGATAACTAAAGCGGCTAGGAAATGCCTATCTAGACAGAACAAACAAGCAAATAATGTGTAGCAGATAACTGACATTACAAGGGCATAATAGCTAGTTTAGAAAGTTGATATTAGTTGGGCAAGATTCTCTATGCAGCACAAGTTTAATTTTACCTGAGGTAACGTGATGAAGATTTTCCAAGGTGAAGACTACAAACAATTAGGTTGGCCAATGTTTCAGCATCCTTTGCATCCTGCAAGAACAAAGGCCTTGAAATTCAGCTTTATGAAACCAATACTAGAAAATATTGTTCAATCGAAGAAAAATAGACCAGGTTTTGATATAACAAAGTTGAAGTCAAGAATCTTATGAAGTATATCGCATCAATGATGAAGCTTGCCTTGTTCAGTGCTTCAAGCAATAGAGATTCAGCTTCATCAAAATGACCCATATGCATACAGCAAACTGCCTTTCCATTGAGAATCAGTCCTGTCATCGGATACTTCTCAGAAAAATCTTGGAAGATAAGGTATGCTTCTTGTATCTTAGAACCACCCTAGCAAAGGAGGACGATAAGCCTAATAGTCAAATTCAAAAAGCTCTTGCATTCATGTTGTAATTAGATTGGCTGAAGTAAACTTACAACAGCCAGATTTAGCCATGCATTTGCAAGTTGTGTCAGAGTGTGATCTTCATCAATTTGTTGCATGATCTTTAGCTGCTTCTCAGCATAATCTGACCTGTGCATCTTCAGGTATATTTGAACATTCAACGCATGCCTACAGACAAGTTATTTAAAGGATCTAAAGTTCAGGATCAAGGTTCTTTCCTCCCAAAAGTAGTTGCATGACTCAGTCTATCACAATAAACTAAAAATCAACGTTTACACTTAGCTTTTAAAGCAGATTGTCAGAAGTTGCATTCCTGTTTTAAGATGATCCTTGTTTCATTTTTATTTCTTTTACAACTTCAATTAGAAAACCCAATATTAGGTAATCGAAAACTTAGTGACCAGATCACCTAGTCAATACCAAGTACTGGATTGATCTTGTTGTACTTGTTGAAAAATTTTAACCCATGCCACCAAATATTCCAAAGAAACTCATAAAAAGCAGATCAAATGACAAGTATTCACACAACAGCTAGATGAACGAATCCGATACATTTGTACATATTTGATAAAGCATACTTTAGCCCTCTGCATTGTAATGTTGTTAAGCTAGTTTGCTTAGAACACTTCCAGAATCAGCACATAAGTGAATGTCCACGAATTATACATCTTTTTATGGATATCCTAAAGCCTACTAACTTTACATAAAACTAAGTCAAGACTAGGTATAGCTCAGTATATTGTCATCATAGACTATTTATTGCTGCAATATGCTCATGGAGCATTCAAATATACACATCGGGCCTAATTGGAAATGACATACAACAGTGCCTTCGCAGACATGGCGTGAAAGGGATATGGCTCGCCTAAAGCCTACTAACTTTCATTACAACAAAAAATTATGCAAAACAAATGACGATGCTATATCATAGAAGGAATTTTTAGTTCTTATGTAAGTAAGAATCATAGAAGGCATATTTAGTTCTTATGTAAGTAAGAAATGATGATGCTATATCCTGACCTCACCTTTTTGCAATATGGAGAAAATGAGTATATACTGATCTAGACATGTTTTGGAAGATGATTAAAGGCCGATGAGGATTATCTATCTACGATCTCAAAAAAAAATGCAAAACGAATGATAACAATAAGGTACAGAATGCAGACTGTAAGACACCTACAGTGAGTAACTAAAGGGTAGACGTAGAGAACTTGTCGCCAGAAAGAAAGAAAGTTTTGTTAGTTTTTATCGTTCAATACATGGCAAGGCAAAAATTGGTTCAGGGAGTGTTTTACTCAAAACATAAAACGCTAGCTGCCAAGTTTCTTGGTTATGCAATATAAGTTCTTACGACCAACACTAGCGCCCACAAGGATTTCTCAAGACTTGAGCCCAAATTTGCTCAACAAGAAATGACACTTGAAACATGAATTTCTTCAGAAGAGATATAACTTTCCTTATCTTTGAATTGAATTTTATCCAAATATCTGTCAATGATCACTCTGTATAAGGACTCAACCGAATTACTGTCTTAGCAAGGATCTACAAAAAGGCTTGCAACGGAAGCACATATCACGGACTGTAAGACATTTAACAACAGAAAAGAGGGACCGAGATGACTTACAATTCCATAGTACCACCAGAATTCGTATGTTTGAGAGCCTCATTATAGTCTTGCTCATGCATGTATATAATCCCAGCAATGAGTCGAAGGACCAGATTATTCGCTATTGCCGCATCACTTAACCAGCCTTGGAGACTTGAAATTGCAGTTTCCTTCAGAATAAGAACCAACAAGAAAACCTGATTATTATTAGGAAATTCAAGCTCCATATAGTGAAACATAGAAGATAACACTGATTCTGAGAGGTGCATGATTGAAAAGGGCATAAGGTAAGGTAAAATTTCAGATACATGTCCAAAACGTGATAATGCTAATGCTATAAGGAACTTGATCACATGTGCTACTACTTTCAAAACGGTCTATTAGAACACAGTGTGACATTGCTAAGGTAAAATGAATTTTCAAAGAGCTCACCATCCGACGTGCACAATACGGTAGCTTTCAATTGGTTACAACCAATTGGAAAATTATCATCGAAGGGTCTCTAGATACAAGCAATACAGAGGTCTAGTTTTAGGTTTGGTTGGCAGAATCTAGGTTTTGGCATATGCGATAGCCAGCTTTGCCAATTCTCCAAATTGTTCATGTTAACGCACTCAAGAACAGAAGAATCAGATTCCTTATATCACTCATGAAAATCGAAACAATAACCATCCAGAACGATCCAAACAAGTGACCCAACGAAGATCCATAGCAAAACCAAAACCTAAACAACCATCGAAACGGAGATCTGAGAGATTGGAACAGACCTTCTCCCCCTTGAGGTAGATGGCGAGCAACTTCACAGCCTGGAGAGCCGTCGGCGCTGAGGAATCTATCTCGTCGATGACGAGCTGAACCCAACCCAAGAAGAATCCAAGAGATCTCCACTCAGAAATCCGAACGAAACACACAAACATAGATCTACAAGAGGGCTGGGTTATGGGAAATGCATCACCTGGTGGGATCCGAGAGCGATGTAGGAGCGGTGGACGAGGGCGTCGCGTTCCACGGCGTCCTCGGAGGAGAGCCCCGGGAGAGCGCTGCTGTTGATGGCCGCCTGATACGCCCCCAGGTAGAAGTTGTTCCGCAGAGCGAAGAGGTGGTCCGGCGACGCCATTGGATCGATCGATCGATCGGTGGATGCCCCCCACTGAAGTCGGAGATCTATCGGCCTGGTGACTCGTGAGAAGAAGGGGAACTCTATAAACTCTTTGTTGAAGAACCGAACCGATCAGGCTCTATTGCTCATTTTATAGGGTGCTATGGTTATGTGTGGAGCCAGGAATTACTCGGATCGGAGCGAGCTTGATTTCGAGCCTATTTCAAACCCAAACCGAGCTCGTCTTGACGAGCCACTTTTGATGTGTCGATCTTTTTTAAAGTGACTCTTAAGCCGCTGGTTGTTTCGGGGATAACCGCTTATCCTCATTCCTACTCCAAATATAAAAAATAATCATTATTATTTTATTCATATTTCACCTATCATCATCACTTTACTTTTTTCTATCCTCATTTCTTAACTCCACCTTTTCTAACCCTATTGTCCCTTGACCCTACTTTTCCTAATCTCATACTAAACGACCTAATGAGTCAGCTTAATAAGCCTTGACATGATGCTAAATTCGAATCAAGTATAAAATCCAACAAGATTTTAATTTGATTTGTTAAATTTGGATTCAAATAGGTTTATTCAATCATTGTTTCTATCATCAAACACATAACTTATTTTTAAAATATGATTTTTTTACATAAAAATAAAATAAAACAAAGACAAAAAAGAAACATGCTAATGAGAGCCTTAGCACAATGCATTTTAGTTATTTCACCATATTAAGTTGGATTTCTATCATGGTTGAGTTGATTAATCGAACGACAACACAAGATCAGCAAATAAAATGATCTTAAATAATAGAGAAAAATAAGATATTTAAAAAATAACAGAGTGAAATATGAGATGTACAAGGTGATTTTTTTGGATGTGCGTTGTGTTTTTTTTTTATTTTTTTGATGAGGTGCGGTACATTTGTAAAATTTGGTTATTCAACCCAAGATAAAAGCTTAAAAAGTGTTTGACATGTTATATTAGTAGCTTGTGGCAAAAAAGTGTCTTTCATGTAGTTTCTTATTTGTGTCTCCATTCAAATAATCAAATAAATTCGATTCAGTGGTTTTTAAGTCACATCTTAGATATGGTAAAATCGAAGTACCTATCAATTGCTTCAATTTTAATGCGATTTGAGCGAATGAGCATCGTCTTCACCAACCAAAATTACCTCTCAAATAGGTTTATCATGAGCACATGCACGAAGACTGATTGTGTGCATTTGTACTTCTAGCTAGTACTGGTTTGTAAATACCCCTTCTGGGACTCTTAGTCTTTGGGCTCAATTAATCAAAAAAAAAAAAGTACTTTTTTTGTTACAGACGCACCCCCAAACAGACTTGAAATATGATAAAACCCTGCATTACTCGCTTCTCTAGAGCTTTAGAGCATCCGCAGCAACTTTTGTAAAAAAAGCCAAAAGCTTTACTTTATAAGAAGTAGAGTGCCTTCTAAGGCAAAATCCCCCCCTCCCCCAACACACACATCAGCTCTTTTAACATAGAACTCTTGGCTACAAGAGCTACAGTATCACTTCGGCGGGGGGTAGAGTATCACTTAAGCTCTTGTACTCATTATTTTATAATAAAATATAATCTTTTTGTTTTTCTTTAATCCATTCTCCAACCCTATTTTGTATATTTTTTGTATTTCTTTCCCAAATTATCTTATCTAATGAATAAGAAATAAAAATCTACTATTAGTCTAATATTTTAATACTTTCAAATAATAATACATTACCATTATATAGTTATTTATGCATATTTTCACTTTTTTTTAAAAATCTATTCTCCAAACACATTTATGCTTTTCTCTCTTCTTTGATGAATAAGGTATAATAATATATCATGATTTACAAATTTTAATATTTTTAAATAATAATACATTACTATTATATAGTTTGTTGAAAATAGAACTATTCTCAAATCTATTTTATCAATGTAATATGACTAATGAATAAGAAATAAAAAATGTAAAAAAAAATAAAGATATGAATATTTAAGTGTTGTATAGAAAAATTTAGAATATATAAAATGGAGTGTTGTTAGATGGAGCAACTGTGAACCAGAAAAATAATCATTTTATTGTATTTTCGTGTATATGTGAAGAAGTGAAGAGGTGCTGATATCTCCCACCCACTACTCTCATGGCATGAAGAGGTGCGATTGGTCACCGGCATCTCGACCAGCTGTTCCAGCGCAGCCAACAATGACTTTGAGATAAAAACCAAAGAATGTGAATGTGTTCGCATTCATTCTGTTAGTCAAAATAATGACAAATCATTAAATGATAGACACGTAAGCAAAATGCAATGACTAAATGGACGATAATTATATAATCTTATCGACCAGATGAAACCTATCGACCAAATGAACGATAGAATCTATCGACCAAATGGACGATAAAATATCGACCAAACGAACGATGGAATCTATCGACCAAATGGACGATAGAATTTTAACCAAATGGACAATATCGTCCATATGGCACCATCATTTAAGGACTAAGGACGATAATCGCCCAAAAGTCACAATTGGACATGTTACTCAATATTATCGTCCAAAAGCAATTAACACATGTGCCAAATATGGTTAAAAAACACATGCAGGTATGACGTGGACAAGAAACGATAAGTAAGCCAGCGTGATCGTGACGTATGCAACGAACGAGCATCGACCACGTGTAATCTCTAAACCAGACACGAACGTGGGAGAAGCTGTTACGGAACAGTTCACACACGATCTCCTCCTTCCACGCCATCAACCCTCAAGGCGGGAGCAGTTATTCAGTTCCTTAGTATAAATAGCTTCTCTTCTCCACTGTAAACCCCCCCCCCCCCCCCCCCCCCCCCCGATAACTTGTAACCTGCTCTTAAGCATGGCTTTCGTTTCTTATGTACCTGTAAGTTGATTAATAAAGCTTTCAGTTTGATTAATGGCGTCTTTTACTGCTTTTTTAGCATAATCTCGATAATGTAGTCGTTTTAATCGTCTTCTCCTCTTTTGTTTCTGTTTTATAGTTCTAGATTAATGGGTTTCTTTCCGTTTCCGCTTTCTGTCTATTTCAGTTTCATAGTTTAATTAAGTTAAATTAGTTTACTGTTTATTGTTTCTTTTCATTATGATCATAGGAGTATTGTAAGATTAATTTAGGTTTTATCAGTCTTCTTTTACGCTTTCTGTTCTTTAAGATTTCTTTACTGTTTTCCATTAGAATAAGTTACTGCTTTCTTAGATTAAGTTAATTAAATAGGTTTAATTGCATTTTCTGGATTTAGTAATTTAGGTTGATCTTTATGCTTTATTTAATTCCGTAATCTTAGACAATTTAAAGCTTTTCTTAGGTTAATATTGATAATTAGATTATTTAATTAGGTCTAATCTAGATTTCCATATTACTTGACATCTCTGGTTCGTTAATTCGAAAGAGCAGAACTTAACTACAATCATCTGATATTTAAGTGTGGAATAGGATTTTGACTTTGACTATTTGACCGGTCAACGGTTAGATTTCCTCTCTAACATTTTTTGGCACTCCCAGTGGGACATGTGTCCAGTCTTTATGGAAGTCGGTCAAGTTGGACCAGACGGAATGGTCATCACTAGGACTGGTTTGGACACTAATAGTGGTAGTAGAAATGCCGCCGATCACGGCGATGGCCAACAAAGTCCAATTATGGTCGAGGAAGAGCCTGTTCTTTTTCCACCTCTCGACCAACCACATATTCCTCCACCTGTTCCCCCACCAAATATAGAATATCGAGATAGAGTGGTTTATCGCTCTGTAGAGCGAGGGAACTCATCGGCCAGAGTTGCCCTAGACCCAGGAAACATAACGTCAAATACATCCCAAAATATGGTCGACGAAGCTTTACATGCTAACAATCAGCAGATGGCTAGCCATATCGCCACTGCTCTAAGGCCTTTTATCGATACTATGCAGACTTTTATAAACGCGACTTTATCCCAAGCAAACCCTGGATCCAATGTTGCTAGGCCTACCATGTCAGCAGTCCCTATCGGCCAAAACACCACCCAAAATAATCGACCATTTCCGCCCAACACGGTCATAGGACCTGGTGGTAATAACGGTTTTGTCATGTTACAAAATCCAATGCATAGTCAAAACCGTCTCGACCAAAATAGCCAAGTTAGCCAAACAAGTACAACCCATCATCGGCCATCGATGAACAATGATAATAATCCAAGACCAAACTTAATCGGTCAAACGTCTGGGTTGTTTCCATCGCCAACACAAATACCTCATAATAATGAGGTGTTAACTCCTGGAGCAATACCAAACAATGGTGTCCCTCCTCTTCAAGGAGTGCAAGGTGGTGTTGTGCCTCCGGTACAGGGAGCGCCTAACAATGGAATTCCTTTAGGGCAAGGTATACCAGTAGGTGGAATGCCTTTGGTTATGGGCGAGAACATTCTTCAAAACATTCCCCAGAACATTCCTTCTAATGGCCAGAACCTTGTTTACCCAAACAATGGCCAGAATTTTGTTTACCCAAATAATGGCCAAAACATTGTTTACCCAAACAATGGCCAAAACATTGTTTACCCAAACAATGGCCAAAACATTGTTTACCCAAACAATGGCCAAAACCCTATTAACCTAAACAATGGTCAAAATGTTTTCCAAAATAATGGCCAAAATATTGGCCAAAATAATAACTTGGATGCTCAAGGCCAAGGGTTTCCACAGAATAACTATGGGCAACTAGGTGGTCAAGTTAATCGGCCAGTAGGGAATAATTTTTATAATCAAAGAATGGTCGATGGACAGCGCATGGGTGATATCCCTTATCAGAATAATTATCGATCATATGAGGCACCTATGTATTATGCTCGACTACCAAACGAGCAGTATGACCAAGTGTATAACAACCCTCTTTACAATCAGGCCGATGCTCTACGTGAACAAGTTGCTGAGATCCTACAGGAGCAAATAGGTTTAGGACGACCAGCTACTCGTCCAACTTATAGGAAACCTTATCCTGATTGGGTTGACCAAATGTACCCTCTTCCTAGAAACTACAAAGTTCCAGAGTTCACTATGTTCTCTGGGGTAGATGAGATATCGACCATTGAACACATAGGGAAATTCTCCATGTAATGTGGGGACGTGAATGATTTTGTCAAACTTAGATTATTCCCTAACTCTTTATCCGGGGTAGCTTATTCATGGTTCATTAAACTATCGCCCAATTCTATTCAAAATTGGCAACAAATGGAACATGCGTTCCATTCTCAATTTTATAAATCAGAGCCGAAAATAACAATGGCCGACTTAGCTCAGCTTAGACAGCTGTGAGGACCCGTCCCTCCCCTCCTGTGGCTCGCTGTGGGCCGCAAGGGCAATTTGGTAAATTGCACCTTGTCGGCTAGTTCCACACTCGCGCTTGTACACACACTGACCATGTTTGTGGTAATGTTTGCTTAGAATGGTTAGTGGACCCCGGGATCGAAAGATCCGGACTTAGGCTTGAATTCTCGCCTAAGTTTAGCTTTCAGCACAAAAAGGATCGATCCTCTCTAGCTAAGAGATCGATCCTCTTGTGCCAGAAAGTCAAGTGTGATCGTCATGGAGAGATCGATCCTCCCTTTGGGAAGGATCGATCCTTCATAGGTCGGTTCGTTTGCCTATAAAGCAGACGAACCTTCTTCGTTGAAACCCTTTTGAAATCCGGCGATTTGAGCTCAGATCTTGGGATTTTGAAGGCGTTTGAGGACGATCCAAGGCCTAGCTGCTTGGATCTAAGCTGCGTTTGCTCCGGTAGGGATCCTACCGACATCTCTCTTCGGGGTTTTGAGTTTTCCGGTTTGATCTGTGGTTTATTGCTTAGATCTGCGTATATAGTTGTTGGTTTTCTGTGTTTTTGCCGGTTTTAGACTCGTGGGGTTCTGATCTATCAGATCCCAGAGTTTCATGAAGTTTGGATGAGTTTCCGGCGGTATTCCTCGTCGGAAGTACGCCGGAGAACCCATCGGGATCGATCCTCTTTGAGGAAGGATCGATCCCCTTTGGTGAGTCATGCCCAGCCCGTGCGGGATCGATCCTCCTGGAGGGAGAGATCGATCCTTTGGTGGCTGGGGGACGACGGGTCTCTGGTTACAAGAGGATCGATCCTTTGGTGGCTGGGGGACGACGGGTCTCTGGTTACAAGAGGATCGATCCTCTTGATGAGAAGGATCGATCTCTTTGGTTCACAGAGACGAGTTTTTCCTAAGTACTGAAGGGATCGATCCTCTTGATGAGAAGGATCGATACTTTAGTGGCTGAAGGGTGTTTTAAGTGGGTTTTGCCCGCGGGGCTTTGTATGACAGTTTTCCTTACTGTCTTGATATCTTGTACATATGATTAAGCATGTTAGCCCTATAATAGGGCAGTGGTGAACCGGGAGAGTGATGACTCCCGGGATGTTTAGAATAAACGGGCGGGTAGTCCTACAGCTTTCCATAGCCTTGCGTGCCGGCATGCGCTGAGGGCCTTATCTGCTATATCTGTAAGCTGTTGTTTGCGGGGCTGTTTCCCGGTGCAGGTGTTGTGGTGAACTGCTGGCAGCTGGTGGTGGTACCACTGCAACAGTTCCCTAGACCTTACTTTAATCGCCCACCACCCCGGGCCGGCAGGGTGCCGTGCCCAGACCTTGTTTTTATATCATCACATCCTGCTGCATGCTTACATGTATCTATTCTGCGCATGTTCATAGCATGCATTGTGTTGTGCATTAGTTTCATCTGTTTAGGGCGTTGCCGATCCGGGGCTTCCGGGTAGCCCGGATCTATCTCTTAGGACCGTGCGGGTAGCTTGGTCCAGGACTCGATTTATAGTATTCAGTCTTTTCGATGATAGGGTTAGTTGGACATGAATACTGTTGTGCTTGATTTTTAGAGGTCGTGTCGGCCTTGAGCCAAGTCGTGGTGTAGCCGGTACCCAATCCTTTTAGAACTCTTGGGTGGCAGGTGTGACTACCCAGCGGTGCTATCCGCCGACAGTGCCCAGGATCCTGTCGTGAGTTGGCAGTGCCGTTTCCTGTCTTACTGAGTGTGACCCAGTGTGTGACCAGTTCGCTGGAAGACCACGACTGGGGCTCTCAGGGGTATCCGGTGGGGTTATGGGACCCCTGTGATACACCTAGGCTTTGCTTGGGGACGACACTGTTGTGTTCCCTTCCTTTGTGAGTGTCGTAGTGTAGTGTCCCTGCTGAGCTTAGTGCTCACTCCTACCCGGGCTGCGTTTTGCAGGTGCTGGCGCTAGCTCTTCTTCGGTCGCCCCTACCGGGCAGGCGTTCGGTGACGTGGCGGCGTCTGGCGGAGCTTGAGGAGCTGTGATCTGTCCGTGTACACCTTGGTTAGATAGTCTCCTACGGGAGCGATTTTTGTATAACTTTCCCTGTTTGAGGATTTGTACTATATTCCAGCTTTGTGTGTTGAGCTTTATAATTGTTGTATAATACAGAATGATTATGCTTATTAGGGTAACCACTACGATTAGAGGGAAACCTCGCCAAATTTCCGCAGTAGGTTAAGTTCCGGTTCGCGTCGCCCGGCCCGGTTGGGCCTACGCGGGTCGGGGCGCGACAACAGCGGCCAGATGAGAATGCTGAATCATTCTTACAAAGATTTAAAAGAGCGAGAAGTAGGTGCTTTATTCCCTTGCCTGAAAGGGAATTTGTGAAAATCGCTCAAAGTGGATTAGCCTTTGAATTTAAGAAAAAGTTTCAAGATAGGGATTTTGTTGACCTATTTCAACTGCAGACTAGCGCTATACGCTATGAACAGTTGTTGAGAGAAGAAGATCAGATGAAATCATCTTCCAAAGGAACTTACTATAGAGATACTAACTATGAAATAAACCAAGTTAGTGAAGTAGATGAAGAAAACTACAACATGAACGATGTTTGTTTGGCCGAGCTCCTTAAAGGAAAACTTTATATATGTAAAGCTCTTGCCAAACTTGAGCGAGAACTTAAGGGTAAAGAAGTAATTAAAGACGGTAAACGTCCAATGCGAAAGTTTTCTTTTGATGTTTCAAAGGCTGATCAAATCTTTGATCAATTACTCAAAGATAAACAAGTTAAATTGAAAGATAGACATGCTATGCCAAGCCTTGACGAGATCAAGGACAAAAGATATTGTAAGTGGCATAATGCTTGGTCGCATCACACTAACCAATGTTTGGCTTTCCGTAATGTTTTGCAGGATGCGATTGATTCTGGAAGGATTGGTTTCCCAGCCAAGCACATGGGAGTTGATGCAAATCCATTCCCCAAAGCTGCTCCAGTGGGAATGGTGTTGACAGATGTGGCAAACTTCAAATTGCCAAAGTTCAAGATTGTCATTGATGAGACTGAGGACGACAGTCGTCCAGATGTGTTCACAAGACTTGGCCAAGACAAAGGGAAGGAACCTGCCATTCCACATGTCTGCCCCAGATGTTATTGGGATCTCAGTCGCCCGATGACACCGTTCTCCGGGACCAAGTTTCCTCATTCACAGTCTAGGCAGTGGAACAGAGTTAAGCCTCACATGTACCCAAAAAGCTTTATGCCTCAGCCTTACAAGCCAGAGCGATGGTACAACTACAACTGCTATACTCGTCGATCAGTTCCTGTGGAGGAGATGACGAGGACTCAGTACCGCTGCCACCAGAAGAGATATGGCCAGATGATGAAGGCCAAACAAGCCCAGGAAATTAACCCAAGTCAGGATGAGGAGGTTGAAGAGATTGAAGAAGATGTTGCCGTCTCTAATGCAACAGAATCTTCAAGGAGTAAATTTCATCGCCCAAGCAAGGATGATGACGATGAAACTGGAGCAAAACAAGTGATCAGATTTGGAACACTCCCGTCCGTCATCGTGAATAATTACATCTTGCCAAGCCGCCTTGGACAACAATGTCCAACTGAAAGCGACTCAGATATATCCAACATGGCCAATGATGGATCATCAGCCACATTGGTCGAGGAAGATGGAACCGCATCGGCTACCTTGGTCGATGAAATGGAGAATTCACCCTCAGTGAACTTAGTGCTCGACCAAGAGGATGAGTACGTCGAGGTAGAAGAAAAAATCGACGTTGGTGAAGAAGCTTGGAGGAGGAATATATCTACAGAACAGTTGTTGAAACAGTTGTATGAAGAAGGAAATCCAGCAGTTGGACTAGGTGGCCAGCCAAGTGGCCGATATGATTACCTGCGAGTGTACGGAGACGTAAAGGTGAAGTGTCTCGTTAAGAAGACAGAGGTTGTCGCTCAGATCGTTCCATCTACATCGACCACGATTGTCCCAACAGGCTGGGGTGATGAAGAGCAAGAACCCATGGTAGAGGATGTGGAATGGGTGGAAATAGAAGTACCCATCAAAGTCAATGAGGAAGCAGCGAGAAGGAATATTTCTCAAAAGAAGCTACTGATGGATCTCTACAAGGCAGGTAATCCAGCTATCAGTACTCAGGGCCAACCAAGTGGAAAGTTTGATTACTTGGTTTGCTATGGCGATCCCATTGTGAAGAAGTGGGTTCCCAAGTCTGATGTTGCCAAGTACAGTCCGCCAGCGAATGAAGTACCACTCATCCCAACTGGTTGGGACATGGAAGAAACAGAGGCACAGCAAGAACAAGACCAAAAGGATCAACAGTGGCCATCATGGGATGGTCAAGAGAACCCAGAAGTCGTCCAGGTGGCAGCTAAGGCAAAGGGGAAAGCAGTCAGCCATCAACCTCAGTCATCGACCAGTTCACACAAGAAAGCTCACCAAGATTTAAACAATGCAGTGTTCGAACGACCTCCAGCAGCAATGACGCGCCATTTACGGCCTCTTTATATCAAGGCCGAGATCAATGGTGTTCCAGTGAGCAGAGTCCTAATTGACACCGGAGCCGCAGTCAACGTCATCCCTGCAAAGATGATGAAGAAGTTACACAAAACCGATAGTGATCTTATCCCCACGGATATCACTCTAACAGGATTCAGTGGAGTTCCAGCCCCAGCGAAGGGAATCCTTCCTTTGGACATTAAAGTTGGAAGCGTCACAAGAACGACAGCGTTCTTTGTCATGGACTCATCGACCAGTTATAATGTGCTGCTTGGTCGAGACTGGATTCATGCCAGTCAATGTGTTCCTTCGTCTCTTCACCAATGCTTGTTCTTATGGAACGACAAGGGGAACGTGGAATCAGTTATGGCCGATAACATGCCATACAGTATGGACACGCATGCCTTGGAAGCATCGTTCTATGATTGCAATTATGGCCCTTTGCAATTCCTTCAGTTTGAAGACACACTCAAGGTAGTTTCTGAGAACGGAGTTATGCTAAAAGAGCGTGTAGCAGAGCTGTTCGATCCGGCAAGACCAACCTCAGTGGTCTTTGCACCTAAAGTTGGCCGATCGCCGGCCATAAATCAGAAATGATGAGTTCAAACTCTGAAAAAAATCAGGTCGCTGTAACGGCCTTAAAAGCCAAATTAATGGCTTATCAAGTAGAAGCGTTCGCTGCACAAGAAGAGAACGACCTAGATTGTCTACAAGAGATTCCCCAAGAAGACGAGGAAGAAGTCCCCTACGGCAAACGTGGAAATATGCAAGCTCAAGACCCCTTGGAAGAAATCAACCTTGGTGATGGCGAGGAGCATCGTCCAACATTCATCAGTAAGCTTATTGACCAAGATGTAAGATATGAACTCATTGCTATTTTACGTTCATATAAAGATTGCTTTGCATGGGATTATAAAGAAATGGCTGGTTTAGATAGAAATATTGTAGAGCATGAACTACCTACTCGACCAAATTTTAAACCATATAAGCAAGCGCCTAGACGTTTTGCTCCAAACATAATCCCAGAAGTAAAGAAAGAAATTGAACGATTGTTGAATGCTAACTTTATTAGAACGGCCAGATATGTAGAATGGCTCTCTAATATAGTGCCAGTTAAGAAGAAAAATGGCAAACTTAGAGTTTGTATAGACTTTAGAAATTTAAACTTGGCTACACCCAAAGATGAGTATCCTATACCGTCGGTCGATAATTTAGTTGATTCCACCGCTGGGCATGAGATATACTCATTTATGGATGGGTATTCTGGATATAACCAAATTTATATCGCCGATAATGATGTTCATAAAACGGCATTTAGATGTCCAGGATCACTTGGAAGTTATGAATGGGTTGTTATGCCCTTTGGTCTAAAAAATGCTGGTGCTACTTATCAGCGAGCAATGAATCTAATTTTTCATGATATGATTGGCCACTTTGTTGAAGTTTACGTCGATGACATAGTGGTGAAGTCACCAATTATGGCCGATCACTTTTCACAGTTAATCAAAACTTTTGAGCGAATGCGAGAGTATAATTTGAAGTTAAATCCCTTGAAATGTGCCTTCGGAGTACAGGCAGGGAATTTTCTTGGTTTTCTCGTCCATCAGCGAGGAATTGAACTTGACCAAAACAAAGCAAAGTCTATAATTGAGGCCAGTCCTCCAAAAACTAAGAAAGAACTGCAAAAGTTCCTTGGTCAAGTAAATTTTTTGAGAAGATTTATTGCTAATTGTGCAGGTAAAACTCAAGAGTTTTCATCGCTCTTACGATTAAAGAATGAAAACGATTTCGTCTGGGAAGAGCGACATCAGCAAGCCTTTGAACGCTTGAAGCAATGTTTATCAACGCCACCAGTTATGGCGCCGCCAAGGTTGGAACAACCCATGAAGCTTTACATCGCTGCAGCAGACCGATCAATAGGCGGTCTCTTGGCGCAAGAAGGAAAAGATGGAGCTGAGAGAGCAGTGTACTATCTAAGTAGACAGTTGTTACCTTATGAACAGAAGTACTCGGCCATAGAAAAGTTGTGCCTGGCCTTGTATTTTATGTGTACCAAGCTTAGAGCTTATTTAAAACCTGTAACAGTCTACTTGATATCTAAGTTCAATGTATTGAAATTCTTATTTTCTCGGCCAATTTTGCACCAACGTATTGGTTATTGGGTTTTAACATTGGCTGAATTTGATATTCAATTTGTATCTCAAAAGGCTGTTAAGGGCCAGGCATTGGCCGATTTTTTGGCTGACTATCCTTGTGTAGATATACCAAAGGAGTTAGAGCGAGAGATTAACAACGTATCGCTCACCCCCTGGACGATGTACTTTGATGGTTCTAAAACTATCAATGGAGCTGGCCTTGGGATCACGATCCTATCGCCCATTGGACGCAAATATACATTTGCGTATACTCTATCGCAATTATGTACTAACAATCAGGCTGAGTATGAAGCTCTAATCATCGGCCTGGAAATTTTGTTAGACTTAGGAGTGTCCAATGTACAAATCAAAGGTGATTCACAATTAGTGATAAATCATATACTTGGACATTATAAATGCCAGAGCGATATCTTAATTCCGTTTCATCAAATCGCTCTAATGTTGTTAAATCATTTTAACGATTTTGAACAATTATTCGTTCCAAGATTACAGAACGATGAGGCCAATACCCTCGCCCAGATAGCATCAGGCTATAAAGTGTTAAAACACTTGGGGGGCATGACCGATTTTAGCTCTGGTATAGTACAAACTGCACTAGAGCGATATCATCGGCCAAATGAGGTAAGCCAAATTGATGGCCAACCAGATTGGCGGACCCCAATCGTCGATTTCTTGAAAGACCCATCGCTTAAGGTCGATAGAAAAATCCGTCTTAAAGCGATACATTATTTTCTACAAAACAACGTTTTATACAAACGTCGACCAGATGGAGTCTTATTGCGCTGTTTGCACCCTGATGAGGCTAAATTGACAATGGCCGAGATACATAATGGTGTTTGTGGAGCACATCAGTCTGGAATCAAAATGCGCTGGCTAATAATGCGCAGTGGCTTTTATTGGCCACGCATGGGGAAGGAGTGTGCTATATATGCAAAAGGATGTGAAGCATGCCAAAGACATGGTCCATTACAGCGAGTTCCAGCAAGTGAGTTATCGATCATTGTTAAACCTTGGCCATTCAGATGTTGGGCGATAGACATTATAGGGAAAATTTATCCTCCATCGTCCATGTTGCACAAGTTTGTAATTGTGGCAACAGATTACTTTACTAAATGGGTGGAAGCGATTCCATTAAAAAATGTTTCTGATGATCAAGTGATAAATTTCATTTGGGAAAACATCATATGTAGATTTGGCATTCCACAAACAATTGTGTCCGATCAAGGGACAATGTTTGTAAGTTCTAGGGTAAAGAATTTTTTGGCGGAATATAAAATTAATATGGCCAATTCTACACCTTACTATGCCCAGTCTAATGGACAAGCTGAAGTGTCCAATAAAACCATCAAGTCAATCATAAGAAAGATGATGGACGATAACCCAAGGCAATGGCATGAAGGTTTACTAAGAGCGTTATGGGCACATAGAACTACACCTAAGTCTAGTACTAAGGTTACGCCTTAACAATTGGTCTATGGTCTAGAAGCGGTGCTACCGGCTCAGATAAATGTTCTATCGCCCAGAGTTATGGAACAAGATCGCTCAACTAGTGAAGAATATGAAGATGCATTAATGTATAATCTTTTACAGCTTGATGAGCAACGAGCTATTGCCTTAGAAAATATAGAGACACAAAAGTTGAAAATGGCCGATATCTATAATAAAAGGGTAGTTTCAAAAGAATTTTAAGAAGGAGATCTAGTTTGGAAAACGATCCTACCTATTAATCGGAATAATCCCAAATATGGAAAGTGGTCGCCCAACTGGGAAGGACCATACTTGGTCGATCAAGTATTGCCAAATGGATCATATCAACTGAGGAATATTGACGGTGGGTTGCATCGATCAATGATAAATGGTCGATATATTAAGAAATACTACCCATCAATGGAATAAAAGGCATAGAAGGAAAACGTCCTTAAAATATGGACGATAGCAATCGACAAAGTACGTCCTTAAGATTTGGACGATAGCAATTAACAAAAGTTGTTCATTACAAAATATATCGGCCAAGAGTGTTACATTACAAATTTCATTGATCATATCAGACAAGAAAAATTATCTCTTCAAAGAGAGATTTTGAGATAAAAGAGCAATTTTTTCACGGACTGCCCTAAAGCGTTGCTTACAAGTTCACCCTTCAACTCGATTTGGCGATCTTTTGAGGAATTCGCCTCCAAAACGACGTACTCCCGCATCATTTGATTGCCCTCCTCAGCCAGTTGAGTAGTCTCGCGAAGGAGATAGTTCTTTTGAGTGGTGCACTGGGCGATTTTTTCCTCTAACTCTTTCATCTGATTTTGGTAACCGAGGATTTCTGATTCTTTTTCGCCAATATCATCAGTATTTTTCTGGAGTTGTTTAACACGATTACTGATGATATCTCTGATATGGGTATGCCGCTCTTGACGTTCCCCTATAAGAACTATCTCATTCATCAAGTTGTTTCTCTCAGCAGTCAGACTCTCAATCTTGATCTTAATGTTGTGAATATCGTCCATATCACTAGACGAAAACCCTAAGACTTTAGGATCCACGGAGAGAAAGGGTGTTATGGCTTTGTCCAGTGCTTCACTATCTAATCTGGTGAAGTCATCTTCAGGAAGCTTGTCCAAAACTACAAGACATTGAGATAACGCTCGCCTGAATTCTTCATGTTGACTCCCTTGTGCAACTTCAGGGTCAACAGCCGTTTTCTTGGCAGTCACTATAGCATGCCAAGAATCCGAGAAGGTCTGGACAATATTCATTAATTGGGCGAGATCGCCCTGAAAAGAACCCGCATTCAGTAAGAGTTAACGCTAAATGGTCGAAAGAATCGAATTGAACGATAAAATACCTGTGAAGAGGTAGAACTGGATGGATGAGTAGTGGGAGTAACAAAAGATGAAGTTGAAGTCTTCATCGCAGAGGGAGCAGCTGCCGGGCTTTTAGTGGTCGCCCTTGTTTGAACATTAGTAGTTGATGTCAAAACTTGAGGAGTTGGCGGTATAATATCGACCACTACTTGTTCAAGAACACCGCGGCGAGGTGTTAGAGATGCAATTATTGCCTCTGTTGATGAGACAACTGGAGAAGCAGCGATGCCCGGCTTAGCAGTTTTGGTCGAGAGATCTTCAACCAGAGTTGGAACAGCTGGGATTTTAGGAGAAGCTGATACAGAAGATAAACTCGCATTACCAAGGTCTCCTAAAAAACTATACGGACCATGAACGAGTTTTCTACCAGTTAATGACAAACCTGGTTTCGATGGAGTTGCATTTAAGACGTCAAAAAGGTTGCTAACGTCTTCGTCCTCCTCTTCTCGACCAGAGTCTTGACCACCAGACTTTTGCTTCCTCGATTCCTAAAAAAGAGTTAAAAATCAGAGAATGGTCGATGGATCGATCATCAATAAAATAAAATTTTCTATACTTTTATATTCCTTTGGGTGAGTCGTTTGATTCTAACACCAGAACGTACATGCGCCGTTGCCTTTGAAGAAGATTTGGCCGAGGAAGTTGGAGGCACACTTTTATCAGCATGACCAGGAGAAGTTGGAAGATGTTCCTCGACCATTTGTGATGGAGATGTATCAACCACAACCTCAGAAATTTTGGTTGTTGGTCGAGAAGGAGACAAAGAATACATAGAGCTCGGAGTACTAGAGCCCACCTCTACCGCAGTCCTGAAGATGCAAAAGTTTAAGTATCAAAAGCACAAGGCAAACATAACAAGAAAGAAAATGTTATGATACTCACGTGGCATGAGCAGATTGACTGCTTCGATGACTGCTGCTGGGAGAATCAACCTTTTCCTCTGCAATTGGCCGATAAGATGATTGATCTTTTTGAGAGGAAGATGGTTGAGGTTGGACGATAGTTTTTCCTTTACTACGTCTCTTTGTAAGCGGTTCATCATCCTCATCGTCAGAATCTATCGATCGAGGAGATGATTTATTTTTTGGAGAAGAAGATGGTTGAGGTTGGACGACGGTTTTTCCTTTACCGCGCTTCTTTTTGGGCGGCGCATCGCCCTCATCGTCTGAACCTATCGATCATATAGTATTAAATGAAGAAAGGATATCAAAAACCAAAGAGAACGATGAAGATATACCTTTTGTCTTTCGTTTGCTTGGTCGATGACTAGCAGCCACTTGCTTTTGTCTTTTCTTCTCCTTTGGAAGAATGAACTTTTCAAAAACTAGGTCCTTGTCAGCAAAGAAAAGACGTTCATCAACCATTTCTTTCCAGCTATCAGTGATACTAGCTTCAATCTCGCTAGTAGGCTCAAAAGGTCTAAGCCTAAACCTCTTGATGAGGAGCAATTCTCTCTTATCCACATAAATTACTCACTCCATGTCTGAGAAGACACATCGCCCTCTAGTGACGATATTGAAGCTGAAGTATGGTGGCACTGGCCAAGACTGTTTAAGGCCAAATTGGCGAGCAGCAAAATTGGGAGCGTAAACTTCTACTCCACATTTATTGTTTGCCTTGCCCCAAGCCGTATCAAAATGAAGGTCACGGCCAAATGAGAAAACGGGCCCAAGCTAGTATTTTTTCATCAGATTCTAAGTCTGAGGAAAGATCTAGTAAAGGCTTAATGGACGATGGGTGAGACTCAGGGTTGAATGGACGATAAGAAGAAAAATTGGACAAAGTATAGAAATAATTGAACGCCTGTCGAAAGGACTTGGGAATAGAAGATGAAGAAAGATACAAATGGCCTTGAGTTCTGGCCGATGACGATGAAGGTGGCATGTGAAGATCAGGGAAGTAAGCTCTAAGCCATAATTGGACGAGCCACAGAGGACCAAATCCTGTCAAGCTACCACCTTCCCTCAATTGTTCAAGGACGAGATACATTCCTCGATAAATGGCCGACAAAATAAAAGGAGCAAGAGAAAAAACTTGTTTGCCTGAAGAAAGATCCCGAGCGAGTGGGATATACCCCTTAACAGGTTTTTTGGCAGAAAGGCAAAGGACGTATTTACATAGCCAATAGTAAATGAACGCTAATCGTTCAAGAGAGTTTGGAGGGCCATCGCTCTCAGACAACTTGGCATAGTAACTAATGAAAAGACTATAGTTCTTATCGGCCTCAAAAATGATTTCTTTCTTGGGTACGTCCATATTGGCCGATACAGAAGTACCAAGTGGAGTTAAGCCAGTTAAGAGCGATATGTCCAGCACAGTTATAGTAAGCGAACCAAAGGGAAAGACAAAATTGTTATATTCTGTCGACCAAAAAAGGAGCGACGAAATAAGCAAATTCGAATCCTGAAGAGGAACCCTGGTGCTCAAGTCAAGGAAATCTAAGATACCCGCATCAGAAAAAATTGACCTAGTCTCAGAATGGCCAATCATCCTATTATACCATTTGACAAACTTGTCATCAACTAATGGCCATGAGATGATGGGGTTTTTTGAAGAAAGAGAAGAGAGATTTAGGGTTCCAAAAAAGGGCAAATCGCCAGAAGTAGGAAAAGAATGCACAAGAAAAGCCTCCTCGGAACCAAGAGAAGGAATACTTTCAGGAATGAAGCAAGGACCCAAAGTAAATAACTAAGAGTTAAGGTCACCTTCCCGGACCAGATAACCGCTCCTTATATCATCCAACTTCATGTTTTCATTGAAATCTCCCACGGCGGACGTCACTTCTTTCTGCACATCATTATCAGCCTTGATCTCACGAACCATGATGACGAATGGGTGTAAACGCCGGAGTTAAGAGGAAAAGAAAAAAGAACCGCCGCGGAGGTAGGTAAAGAGCAGTGAAACCCTAGGAGACTTGAAGAAGAAGACAGGCGAAGAAAGTTCTTTCCTGGCTGAAGGAAAAGATTTAAATAAAGGTTTTTTTTGTCGTTACTTGCCAGAAGGTTTAAATGCCGGATCCCAAAAGATTTGGATAGAGAAAAGAAACGGCACAGCGGTTCATTTTCCTAAACATCCGTCATGATTAAATTTGAAAACCTAGGCAAAATGGTCAAATCCCGGATGATGCGGTCACCTCGTCATTAAAGTGTCTCCTCGATACCGCAAGGGGGGCAAAATGTTAGCCAAAATAATGGCTAAATCATTAAATGACAGACACGTAAGCAAAAGGCAATGACTAAATGGACGATAATTATATAATCTTATCGACCAGATGAAACCTATCGACCAAATGAACGATAGAATCTATCGACCAAATGGACGATAAAATATCGACCAAACGAACGATGGAATCTATCGACCAAATGGACGATAGAATTTTAACCAAATGGACGATATCGTCCATATGGCACCATCATTTAAGGACTAAGGACGATAATCACCCAAAAGTCACAATTGGACATATTACTCAATATTATCGTCCAAAAGCAATTAAGACATGTGCCAAATATGGTTAAAAAACACATACAGGTATGACGTGGACAAGAAACGATAAGTAAGCCAACGTGATCGTGACGTATGCAACGAACGAGCATCGACCACGTGTAATCTCCAAACCAGACACGAACGTGGGAGAAGCTGTTACGGAACAGTTCGCACACGATCTCCTCCTTCCACGCCATCAACCCTCAAGGCGGGAGCAGTTATTCAGTTCCTTAGTATAAATAGCTTCTCTTCTCCACTGTAAACCCCCCCCCCCCCGATAACTTGTAACCTGCTCTTAAGCATGGCTTTCGTTTCTTATGTACCTGTAAGTTGATTAATAAAGCTTTCAGTTTGATTAATGGCGTCTTTTACTGCTTTTTTAGCATAATCTCGATAATGTAGTCGTTTTAATCGTCTTCTCCTCTTTTGTTTCTGTTTTATAGTTCTAGATTAATGGGTTTCTTTCCGTTTCCGCTTTCTGTCTATTTCAGTTTCATAGTTTAATTAAGTTAAATTAGTTTACTGTTTATTGTTTCTTTTCATTATGATCATAGGAGTATTGTAAGATTAATTTAGGTTTTATCAGTCTTCTTTTACGCTTTCTGTTCTTTAAGATTTCTTTACTGTTTTCCATTAGAATAAGTTACTGCTTTCTTAGATTAAGTTAATTAAATAGGTTTAATTGCATTTTCTGGATTTAGTAATTTAGGTTGATCTTTATGCTTTATTTAATTCCGTAATCTTAGACAATTTAAAGCTTTTCTTAGGTTAATCTTGATAATTAGATTATTTAATTAGGTCTAATCTAGATTTCCATATTACTTGACATCTCTGGTTCGTTAATTCGAAAGAGCAGAACTTAACTACAATCATATGATATTTAAGTGTGGAATAGGATTTTGACTTTGACTATTTGACCGGTCAACGGTTAGATTTCCTCTCTAACACATTCCTCCTATGAAATCTGAAGCCACGGGTTCGAATCCACTGGCCTACGGGTAATGAAGCCGCGGGTTCGAATCCGCAAAACCCGGGGCCAAAAGAAAAGAAAACAAAACAAACTTATTACTATTTTTTTTTTGCTTTAAATTAATTTCTAGAGCTTTAACAGTCTAATCATGTCTAGCTTCAAGTTGGAGTTCCTTCCCCGAAAGTTACCAGAAGTAACTTATTGTCCTATACGCTAGATGTTGAGCTCCATCTGAATGCCACAAATCTGGAGAATGCAATTAAGGAAGGGAATACAACCATGCAAATTGAAAAGGACAGTGCTCTTATTTTTCTCCACCGCCACATACATGATGATCTAAAAAACGAATACCTCACTGTGTGGGACCCACTAGACTTATGAAGAAATTTAAATGATAGGTTCAAACACTTGAGAGCTATCGTCCTTCCCACTGCCCAGTACGAGTGGTTGCACCTTCGCCTTCAGGACTTTAAAACTGTTAATGAGTACAATTCTGCACTCCATAATATCACTTCCTAATTAGAGCTATGTGGCCAAACCATATATGAGCATGACAAACTTGAAAAGACGTTTTCCACCTTCCATGCCTCTATTCTAATCCTACAACAACATTACAGGCAGCGTGATTTCAAAAAATATTCTGAACTTATTGTTACCTTACTAAGAGCCGAAAAACAAAACCAGATCATGCTGAAAATCACGATTCTCATCCATCTGGTTTCACCCCATTTCCTGAAGCAAATGCTAATGTCTATCGTGGGCATGATCACGGACGAAGGCGTGACCGTGGTCGTGGGCGTGGACGTGTATGAGGTCGTGGCCGTAGGCGAAGTAATGATAGATTCCATTACTATCGTGAATGTAATATTGATCCTATTCCCTACCCTAAAAATGTTCAAGTAGAGAATAAAAAGAGAAAAGAGCATGAAGATGGAACCTCTAAGAAGAATGATGATGAATGCTACCGATGTCGAGGAAAAGGGCACTGGTCTCACAATTGTCGTGCGGCCAAGCATGTTGTGGAGCAGCACGCAGCAAAAGGGAAGAAGAAATGTGCTGAAATGAACTTCACATATTTTGATGGACTGGCTGATATTCCCCTTTCCGATGCCCCCATAGTTGGTACATCTCTAGTTGTATTGGACTTTCTCTCATAGGATCTGAGGAGTGGATGGGCACTAACTAAAATCATGTATTATATCTAGTGTGTTTATATCTACTAGTATGTACTTGGCTTGTTTTCCTATGTATTTTTGAATGCTTTAAAATTTATTCATATTTATAAATGCATATATTGCTCTAATTGTTTTCGAGATGGATGGCGATGCATGTCTTGCTGATAGTGCAACAACAAACACGATCATTCGAGATCGTAAGTACTTCTCACAGTTAACATTGAAAGAATCAAATGTCAATTCAATATCAGGTCCAACAGACTTGATTGAAAGCTTCAGAAGAGCCACCATAGTTTTGCCCAGAGGAACAAAACTATATATTGATGATGCATTATACTCCACTAAATCCAGAAGAAATCTACTCGGTTTTAAGGATTTACGTCGTAATAGATATCATATGGAAACGATAAATGAAACTGGTGTAGAGTATTTATGCATCACACTTATAGTTTCATGCCAGAAACATGTGCTTGAGAAGCTTCATGCCCTTTCTTCTTGTCTATACTATACAAAAATAAGACCAATAAAATCACATGTTGTGATGCACCAAAAGTGTACTAATCCAAGTGATTTTATACTTGGTATAATCGACTTGATCACTCTTGATCGGTGATGATGCGTCAAATCATTGAGAATTCAAATGGGCATAATCTTAAGAACCAGAAGATTTCTTAGGCCAATGAATATTCATGTGCTTCTTGCTCTCAAGGAAAACTAATAGTAAGACCACCCCCTCTGAAGTCACCTCTGAATCTCCAAATTTCTTAGAGAGAATTCAAGGTGATATATGGGGACCCATTTATCCCTCAAGTGGACCATTTTGATACTTCATGGTCTTAATAGATTCATCCACACAATGGTCGCATGTATGTCTTCTATCCACTCGTAACATTGCTTTTGCTAAACTTTTAGCTCAGATCATTCGGTTACGAGTCCATTTTCCAAACTATCCTATCAAGACAATTCGTCTTGATAATGCTAGTGAGTTTACATCTCAAGCATTTTTAGATTATTGTATATCAGTTGGGATAAATGTGGAACACCCTGTTGCACACACACATACTCAGAATGGCCTACCAGAATCACTTATTAAACGTATCCAACTGATAGCTAGATCATTGTTTATGAAGTCCAAATTACCTGTCTCAACTTGGGGACATGTTGTATTACATGCAGCATCTTTGATCCGAGTCAGACTATCTGCATATCATAAATTTTCACCAGTGCAACTTGTGTTTGGTCAACAACTAAATATTTCTCACTTAAGGATTTTTGGGTATATTGTCTATATTCCAATTCCTCCATCTCAGAGAACCAAGATGGGTTCTCAACGCCGACTTGGTACTTATGTTGGCTTTGATTCTCCTTCTATCATTAGGTATCTAGAACTTTTAACATGAGATTTATTTAGAGCACGTCTTGCTGACTGTCACTTTGAGTAGTCAGTTTTCCCACCATTATGGGGAGACAAGAAGAAGCCAGAAGCTCAAAATGAAATTGTATGGAACAATTCGACGGTGTCTCATCTTGATCATAGGACAAGTCAAATTGAACTCGAAGTTTAGAAGATTATACATTTGCAGAAAATTACGAATAAGATGCCTGATGCATTTACTGATTCAGAGCGAGTGATGAAATCACATAATCCAGCTGCAAATGCTCCAGCTCGGATTGATGTTCATGAAGAAAAATCCGAAGATCCTAAAGCATGTGAATCTAATATACGCAAGAAGCGTGGAATACCTATTGGCGTCAAGGATAAGGTCCCAAGGAAAAGAAAGGCATATGACAAACTCGCCATAAGGTTGATACTCGTGAAGAGATTAGCAAACTTGAAGTTTGTATTCCAAATACGAATCGATTCGAAAAGACACATCCTGAAGAGTTTCAAGCACCTCCTGAAGAGGTTTAGATACCTCCCAAAGAGGTTCAAGCACCTCCTGAAGAGGTCTATATATATGAAAATCGTGAAATCTCTATAAATTGTGTGCACACTGAGAAAATGTGGAACAGTATTGAAACTGTTGTCGACAACTTATTTGCATATGCAGTTTCTCTTGACATTTTCAGAAGTAATGAAGAGCTTGAGCCAAAATTCGTCGAAGAGTGTCGACGTAGAGTTGATTGGCCAAAATGGAAAGAAGCTATCCAAGCTTAATTGAACTCACTGGAAAAACGAAATGGTTTTGGACATGTGGTCCAGATACCACAAGATGTCAAACTAGTAGGATACAAATGGGTATTTGTGCGTAAGCGAAATGAGAAAAATGAAATAGTGCGATATAAAGCATGGCTTGTAGCACAAGGTTTCTCGCAGAAATCTGGTATAGACTATGAGGAGACGTACTCTCATGTAATGGATGCAATAACCTTTCGCTTCTTTATTGGTTTAGCAGTCTCAGAAATATTAAATATGCATCTAATGGACATAGTTACAGCATACCTGACCCGTTCCTCTGACCTGGCTCGGCCGCGTCGGTCGAGGGTCGATCCTTTCTTGGCTTTTCCGCGTCGAGCGTGGTCTGCTGATTGTAATGTCTCTTTACGACCCTAGGGGCAATTTGGGTAAATTGCGCCCTGCGGGTTGGGTTCACACGCACGTAACGCACACACGGCCTTATAATGATGTATGTGTTTGATTAGACCATTAGGAGAGCTACAGATCAGAGGATCTGAGTTGGATCGTGCGGATCGATGTTTGAATGGCGGTGATTAGTGCTAGCTAATCTAACGGCCAGGATCCAAGAGAAGCAAACCATATATATAACTTTTATTAACTCCCGCAGCCGCTAGGGCACTATTGAGAGAGAGAGAGAGCTCGCGATAGAGAGCGCGAGAGAACAGCGGCGGCGGATCGGGGAGAGAGGAGAGACGGCGTCCGCGACCACAACTGGAGGCGACCCACGGCCTGAGGAGAGAGGTGGCGGCGACGTGCGACTGACGACGAGCTCGAGGGCGACAACGATCGCGTCGGAAGAAGAGGAGAGGGGAGTGGATTTCTTCATCGGACGAAGCCCTTAGAGGTAGGGAATTCCTACCCAAATCTTTGATTTGGCCTCTAGGATATGGATGGATGCATGCTAGCTTAGGATTTGTTGCTGTGTGTGCGTTTCGTGGATCCCCGTCGGAGTTGTTCTTTCCTATTCACTGGCATTGTTTGGATCTTTAGGTTTTTGTTGGATTTATTGGCTGTTTTGTGGGTTTTCTTTGGTGGATCCGATGGTTGTCGAGTGTTTGTTTTTTTACCGGTTGGTCGAATGCATGATAGCCTAAAATCCAGATTGGTGTTGTCCCCTTCCCTTTGTTTTTGCTGGATGGTGTGAAGTTGTGGGTTTCCCCCCTGTTCTTCTCCTCTGTTCTTGACTGGCCAGAGCTTTAGGTTTCCGTGGCTTTTGTCTCATCTGTTCCTCTTCTTTCTTTCTTTCCTCTGGTTTGTTGGGTTGCCAACCCTCTGCTTCATCTTCCTCCCCTGGTCTTAACTTGTCACGCCCCGACCCTATAATCATCATCCCAATTTTGAATACCCACTATCAAACCTCAGCAGCAAGGGCAAAGCCATGAGCACCTTGCCAGCAAGTAACCAATTATACAGGGACAACCAACAATGGTCAAATGCCCTACGACCACTCAATCCACTGGTTTAATCCCAAAATAGGGAAGCAAAGGATGGCAGGCCATAACCAGCAAGTGGTCTAACCATCAATCCAAGAACAAGGGTCACTGATAATAACTCCGGGATTGGCAGTTGATCCCAAGGAGATCATATAGGTGCATCGAGCTAATCGAGATGAGAAAAATCCAACTATGGTCACTAAATCACAACCCAACACCATAACAACAGTTAGATTTTAGAGAGGGACTAGAGGGAGGTCCCAGTTGTCTATGGGTCAAGAACAGGGAAAGGAGAAAGGAACATAGAGGATAAGACCCAGTAGAAAACCAATAAAAATGCACATCTCCAGACAGCCCACATCAGCAAGAAATAGTTCAACAGAATCCGGCAGCCCAGTAGCCTAACATCGGCACAACCCATCAAGATGGAACTAAGCCTTTGCATCCCATAACATCAAGCAAGAACAGAACATGGCAGCAGGGAATAAAACATAGGCATAGCATCGATGTACATGGCAGTGAAGAAAACAGAGCAAAAACAGCGAAATCAGAGAATCAAGGCATAACCTCAGAGATGGGAATAAAGCACCACGGAAAAGGAGAAGAATGTAACATAGTACCTTATAGAGATCCATTGCATTGCATCGCAATCCATTGGCATATCGTAGTAGAGTATGGTATAGAATAACAGAGAAGAGAACCAAGGAAACAGGGGAGGAAACAGAGGATCTAAGCGTAGCATCAGAGAGAGGTGTGAATACATCCACAACAACCATCCGATCTAAGTACCAGCAAGTAAAGAGAGAAGAAGAAGAACATCCAAGATTCAGCCAGTAAATCCAAGAGAAAACTGAGCAGAAACGGAAATGCCAAATTAAATGCATCGAAAATCCATCAAAGCTCAGAGACCCAAACAATGGCAGCGAAGAGGGGAGAAGAACATCAACCGGCGAACATGAAATCCACAGAGCAATCAACAATCCAAACCACAAGCATTAAATCCTAGTCTACTCTAGTAGAGTCCTAAACCCGGTTTAGGGAAGTAACCCTATCTAGCGTCGAGCGCGCGTTCTCCTTCCTCTTCTCCGGCCATGAGTAGTCCTCTCCGCCCTCGTCGGGTCGCGATCGCTATTAAGCGCGGGTCGCCGGCCACTCCTCTCCAGTCGCCTCTCCAACCGTGGTCGCCGCCGTCGGCATCACCTCTCTCTCCCTCCCTCTCTCTTTCCGCGAGATCGGGCCCTGCTCTCTTGCTCTCTCTCTCTCTCTCTCGGAGTGGATCGCGATGAGCTCTCTCTCTTAATCACGGCTGAAGCCCTAGCATTAGATGGGTTAAGTGGAGCTTAAGTACTAATGGCTTAAGATTAGATCCTGGCCGTCCGATCAGCCAGACCTGATCCCATAAGCTCAACCCTCGATCTAATCAAGATCTTCTGGTCTAGGATTCCCCTGATGATCTAATCAAGTACATACATCACCACATGGCCGTGTGTGCACAATGCGTGTGTGAAACCAACTCCGCCAAGGGTAATTTACCAAATTGCCCTTGGGGTCTAAAAACAGCGATGCGATCAACCGATCGCAAAGAAAGGCTAACCGAGCCAACCCAACCAAACCAGACCCTCGACCGACGCGTTTGGACCAGGTTGGAGGTACGGGTCCTCACATAACTTGCCGGTTGGTTGAGATTCTTCTCCAACCTCTTCCCAAATTTCTCTGAGGGCCGGTTGAGCTCCTAAGCCTTGTTGGGTTGTGATTGATTGGGTTGCTGCGAGGGTTTGGATTTGTTGGATACCGTAGGGGAGTTGAGTTTGAGTGTTGGATTGGCCTCGGTTTGGATGGACTGCCCCCTTCTTCTCTCTGCTTTTTTTCCTCCCCGGGTTTCCCTACTGCCATGGTGAATGCATTGACTTGCTTCCTTGCTGGGTTGTGGATTGTTGTCCTTATTCCTAGGAAATCTGTGCTGCAGGGAGTTTGGCAGGGCCATGCATGAAGTTGCTCTGCCACTATGATCAAGTCTTAGTCTTCCTCTGTTTGATTGAATCGTTGCTCGACTGAGGTTTTGGGTTGATCGATATCGGTGTTTCCCTACGATACTAATCTCCCTGTCCTTCACCACTCTCCTGTGCTAATTAGGCTATGTAGGCTTTTACTTGAATTGTTAGTTTTCTCCTAACTAGTTGGGTCACTGCTTGGCAGAGAGGTAACCCTCAATTTCGTTCCCTGCTAAATTTCGTAATTGTCCATGTAATTACTATTAATTGCTATCCATTGGTGCCAATTGTCTCTCACTCTACTCAACTGCTGAAAACTCTTATTAATTGTCCAAATATTACAATTCATAGCATGTTCGTGGTTTGGGCCGAAGGTGTGCCTTTTTGTATGTGCTGAGATTATATATATGATTGGGATATGTGAATGTTGTATTTGGCTTTTGGGTATTCTGGAATGCTAAGCCTACCTTATAGCTATGTTATACCTGGATGGTTATGTGATTGATGAATTGACATGTAGAGACACATAGGCCTAGTTGTTTGAGTAGGCTCATGCATGTTGTATGCACTAGAAGCATTAAGGCTAGGTGCGGGCGATGGGCTCGATCGCCGATCCGAGGGCTCGGGTAGTTCGGATTTAGCTCTAGGACCGAGGTATGGGTAGGAGGATTAGGGCGAGATTGTGTGGATATGATCTTATGTTGATTGAGGTTGCAAGCTAGATATACTCTTGACTTATGATATTGAGGTGTAGAGGTCGTGTCTACCTTCGCTCAAGTGCGAGATATGGATGTCGATATCCCTGACATTTGTCCCCACGAGGGATGGTGGTATTGAGACTGGGTAGGGTGGAACCTGGACAGGAGCCCACAGTCGTGTTGTTTTCCCCTCGTTGTTGGGTGAGGGTGGGACCTGGACAGGAGCCCTCGGGGAATCGACGAGGCTAGGGTTTAGCCTCTTGGCATACTTAGCCTTGACGAAGGTAGATACAGTTGCAGTTTTACCCTTTCCTTGAGAGTGCCGTAGAGTAGAACCCTACTGGGTTTTATGCTCACCCTACCCGGGTTGCGTTTTACAGGTGCAGGCACCGTCCCTTCCACGTCAGTAGCCACAGGCGGATCAGCTCTTGGGGGCGATTCTACTTCGGGTGGACTTTGAGGTTGTTGGCAGATTAGAGGGTTCAAGTCAGCATTTTTATATTTATTTGATGTAGTTAACATTTGGAGACTTATGCTTCTTATTTGAAGACAAATTGCATAACTTTTAATTTTGATATTAATGACAATGACATTTATTTGAATGTTTAAATGGGGTTGTAATAATGATATTAGTCGTGAATATGCAAATTATGCCCTCATGATTCTGTATTTAAATGTATCGTGAAATATGAGAAATTGTACAGGTTCCTTGTGTAAGAATTATAGAGGAGAATCTGTCAAAATTTTCTGCGCTCATTGATGATTTAACAGGTTTAGGTTGCTCACCCTCGATCTGGATGGGTTTTCTGGGTCGGGGCGTGACAGTCACTATCTTACATATATGGGTCACTAGATAGTGACATTTATATGAAAACCCCTAAAGGGCTTAAATTGCCTGAAGCAAATAAATCTCCAGATCTGTATTCTATTAAACTTCAAAAATCCTTGTATGGGTTAAAACAATCTGGCCGGATGTGGTACAATCGGCTCATGAATATCTTTCTAAAAGAATGATATGTGAACAACTCAGTTTGTTCATGTGTAATCATCAAGAAAGCAGCCTCTAAATTTGCTATTATTGTAGTATATGTAGATAACCTGAATCTAATTGAAACTCCAGAAGAGCTCATAAAGGTATCTGACTATCTAAAGAAGGAATTTGAAATGAAGGACCTTGGAATGACAAGATTTTGTCTCGGTCTGCAAATCGAATATCTTCCAAGTGGAATATTGGTTCACCAAACAACATATATAGAAAAGATCTTGAGGCAATTTTATATGGACAAAACCCATCCATTGAGCTCCCCAATGACGGTCCGATATCTTGATGTGAAGAAAGATTCTTTTCGCCCTCAAGAAGATGGTGAAGAGCTTCTTGGTCCTGAAGTACCATATCTTAGTCCAATTGAAGCTCTCATATATCTTGCAAATTGCACACATCCCGATATAGTCTTTGCAGTTAATTTATTAGTAAGATTCAGTTCTGCACCGACCTGAAGGCACTGGAATGGAATCAAACACATATTGCGCTATTTTCGTAAAACTATAGATCTCGGACTATTTTTTTTTCCAAATAATTCGAGGCCACAATTAGTTGGCTATGTAGATGCTGGTTATCTTTCTGATCCACATAAGGCTAAATTACAAATGGGGTATATCTTTCTCTATGGTAACACTGCTATATCTTGACGATCTATGAAGCAGACACTAACCGCTACTTGTTCAAATCATGCTAAGATACTTGCTATTTATGAAGCAAGTCGAGAGTGTATATGGCTAAGAAGTATGATACAGTATATTCAAGATACTTGTGGGTTATCTTCAATCAGGAATACCCCGACGATATTATATGAAGATAATGCGGCTTACATCTCTCAAATCAGAGGATGATGCATCAAAGCGATAGAACCAAGCATATATCTCTAAAGTTTTTCTATACGCATGAGCTCCAGAAGAACGACGATACTAATGTCCAGCAAATACGCTCCAGTGACAACTTGACCGATTTATTTACAAAGGCATTACCGATGACGACATTCAGAAAGCTACTACATGATATCGGTATGCGCTGTCTCAAAGATCTAAGTGCTTAAACTTATCTTACATCATTATGACGGGGAGTAATGGAGATATTCAGGTATTGTACTAATTTTCCTTTCCTAAGGCTTTTTCCCATTGGTTTTTCCTTGGCAAGGTTTTAATGAGGCGGTCTTGAGAATCTGATATCTCTCTAAAGAATAGTGCACTCTTTTCCTTCGCTAAGTTTTTAACCACATGGTTTTTTACAAATGTTTTTATAAGGCATATTCTTTAGTAGTCATCAAAGGGGGAGTGTTGTTGTCACGCCCTGACCCGCGAAGGCCCAACCGGGCTGGGCGATGCGAACCAGAATCTAACTAATGCGGAAAAATTTTGGCGAGAGGTTCCCTCTAACTTACTGGTTTCCCTAAACAATTCATAAGCACCCTTATTTAACAATAATCAACAACCTCAAAAGATATAATATAATATTCAAATCCTCAAAAGGGTTTACATTAATATACATCACACTTCCGTAGGAGGCTAGCTAACAAAATGGGTAAACATATGATCACCGCTCCTCAAGCACCGCCCGATAGGGGCCACCGAAGAAGAGCTAACGCCTGCACTTGCAAAACGCAGCTCGGGTAGGAGTGAGCACTAAGCTCAGTAGGGTTCTGCACTACGACACACAAAAAGGAGAGAACTCAACAGTGTCGCCCTCAAGCAAGGCCTGGGTGAACACAGGGGTCCCATAACCCCACCGCATGTCCCTGTGAGCAGGAAACCAACACTGCTGTCTCACAAGTAGGAAACAGACACTGCTGGCGGGAGTCTAACCCGCTGAGTAGGCACACCTTCTACTCAAGAGACATGAATCATCAGACACCGGCTGCACCTCAGCTCCTGGCTCGAGACCGACACGACCTCTAAATCATCGATCTACATGTATTTGAGTCATCTAAGCCTATCATCGATATCGACTAAATACTACCATCCAACCTGGATCTTGCTACCCGCCACGGTCCTAGAGCTGGATTCTAGCTACCCGAAAGCCTCGGATCGACGATCAACCCATCGCCCACGCCCTATCCTTATGCATCTAATGCACAATAGAATGCATGCTATGATCATACTCAGATTTTGACTTAAATCTGCGTATGATCATAGCATGCAACAGTATGATAAAATAGCATACAAGTCTAACTGGATCGCTGCAGCGATACTACCGACCGCTGCCAGCCAATCCACAGCGGGTCCCGGCATTACGACGGTACCGCGATCGTCAACCGCGGACTCCTGCAACGGGAAGCAACCCCGAAAACTCAGATGAACATATAATATAATATTATATGTTTGAACATATAATATTATTTAAATCATCAAGATCCTCTAATTAAAGGCTAATCGACCTCATCGATGCGATGTCCAAACGACGTCAGGTTCGAGATCCAACTTAGCAAATCGCAGATTTACATGCTAGGATCAACATATCCAAAACCAGGAAACATCCGGCTCGATTAACGGGAAAACGCTAATCAAAATCACTAACTTCACTAATTACTTTTAATTTTTGCAACGCAGCCCATCCATACAAAAATCATAACAATTCATAGGAAAATCAGACAATTATGAAACTGGTTGGAGTTGAGAGTAAATCTAATGATCTACAACTCTTATGTTCATCATAAATCAAGATCCTGCACGGACAGATCGGAAAACGCGTCGTAAGGCGGCTGTTCTTCAAGAACAGAGAAATCGAAAAATCCGAGTTTAAACATGATAAAAACCTACTAAAATCTCAATCAAATCTTATAAAACTTACAGCAGAAATTAAGCTAAACCAGAGGAACACAACAACACCAAGAACACCTAGATCTATTGGCTAGTTTAAGAGAAAACCCCAAACAACTCAAGTAGGTAGAAACCTACCGGAAACGCAAACCTCGGCTGAATCCCCGTTGTACGAGCACCAAACTAGATTCATACCAAGCCAGGGATCTTCCTCTCGCTGTCACGAATCCAACGAGCCTTCAAGCACCCAAAATGATGGCCGGAGGAGGGAGAACGGAGGGGAAGAAGATGGCTGCCGGAAACAGGGGAAACATGACCGCGTGAAAGAGAAGGAAGAAGAAGAGAGAAGGAGGAAGAAGAGAAGAAAGGAGGAAGGAGGAGCCACGAAAGAGGGGAAGAAGAAGAGGATAAGGGAGAGGAGGGAAGATTTTTCTTCTCTCCCACTGACAGTGGAGAGCGACGGCCAACGGCGGCCGTCGACTCAGAAATCCACCACCATGACTTTCTGGTACAGGAAGATCGATCTCCTTAGGAAGGAACATCGATCTCCTTCGCCCAAAAACTCAAACTTGGGCTAAAACATAGGCCCAAGCTCAGATCTTCCGATCCCGGATCCACCTAACCGTTCTAATCAAACACTAACACAAACACAGTCAGTGTGTGCACACACGGGTGTGAAACAAACCGACAAGGCGTAATTTACCAAATTGCCCTTGCAGTCTACAACGAGCCACGGGCCCAACCCAGGCGGTCGACCCAGGAGTTGAGGGACAGGTTCTCACAGTTGTAACATGTGAAATATGTAACCAACATATTACGCAAAATGTCAAAAGTGGATGACCAAAAAGTCAAAATTGTAATAAATGCATGTAGAAACGGGGATACAAATGCAGCATGTCCTTTGTCATCTTATGAATGCCATGCCTGTACAAGGCCACTTGGCTAATGTGGTGTGAGGCAATTGAAGTGAAGAGAAGCTTTCATCTATTATCTATTGCTTTTATAAGTGTGTGTTCATTCTCTTTCTCTCCCATTTTCTACTTGAAGTATTGTGTGTGCTCTCTAGTATACATATATTTTACAACACTATTGCTCTTTTTATAGGGTGCTATGGTTATGTGCGGAGCCAGGAATTAATCGAGAATCGGAGTGAGCTTGATTTCGAGCCTATTTCAAGCGAAATCGAGCTCGTCTTGACACGCTGCTCTTGATGTGTCTATCTTATTAGTGACTCTTAATGAGTCGGCTTAATAAGCCTTAACATGATGCTAAATTCGAATCAAGTATAAAATCTAACAAGATTTTCATTGGATTTGTTAAATTTGTATTTAAATAGGTTTATTCAATCATTGTTTCCGCCATCAAACACATAACTTATTTTAAAAATATGATTTTTTTTGCACAAAAATAAAATAAAACAGAGACACAAAAGAAAGATGCTAATGAGAACCTTGGGACAGTGCATTTTAGTTATTTCACCGTATTAAGTTGGATTTCTATCGTGGTTGAGTTGATTTATTGAACGGCGATCAACAAATAAAATGATCTTAAATAATAGAGAAAAATAAGATATTTTGAAAATAATGGGGGGAATATGATATATACAAGGTGATTTTTTTGGCATGCGTTGTGTTTTTTTATGATTGTGATGGGTGCAGTACATTTGTAAAATTTGATTATCCAACCCGAGATAAAAACTTGTGGCAAAAAAAGTGTATTCATGTAGTTTCGTATTTGTGTGTCCATTCAAATAATCAAATAAATTCGATTCCATGTTTTTTAAGTGACATCTTGGGTATAGCCAAATCGAAGTACCTATCAACCACTTCAATTTTGATGTGATTTGAGCGATTGAGCATCGTCCTCACCCGTCGAAATTACCTCTCAAATAGGCTTATTATGAACGCAAGCACGAAGACTGATCGCGTCCATTGGTGCTTTTTCGTCACATATGCATCCCCAAACAGACCTGAAATATGATAAAACCCCACATTACTCGCTTGTCTAGAGCCAAAAGCTATATTTTAGGGGGATTTGTTGTTTAGTCTC
>OY986975.1:15589688-15680335 GCA_963920575.1 Narthecium ossifragum | reverse complement strand
GCGGTTGGCATGGAGAAGAGTTGCATGCTTGGCGGCATGCATCGGGGAGCAGGGTTGCATGCAAAGGAGAACATTTGGCGGCTCATGCGGACGGCATGCACAACATGCATGGGTGCGCATGGAAGAACACGCAGGTGGAAGAGAGAGAGAGTCCGAAGGGCGGAAGAGAGAGAGAGTCCGGAGAGAGAGAGAGAGAGCGAGGGAGGGGGGGTCGGAAGAGAGAGAGAGTCCGGAGAGAGAGAGAGAGCGAGGGAGGGGGGGTCGGAAGAGAGAGAGAGTCCGGAGAGAGAGAGAGCGAGGGAGGGGGGCGGAAGAGAGAGAGTCCGAAGAGAGAGGGAGCGAGGGGGCGGAGGAGAGAGAGTCAATTTGAATTCCTTGTTTATAATTGTAATGAATCATAAGTCAATTTGAAGTATTCCTTAGTTATTTATAAGGAATCCTTGTAAATTTAAAGTATTCCTTAGTTATTTGAACCCTCATTCCCTTTTTTTTGTGAGGAATCCTTGTAAATTTGAAGTTTCAAAGCCAAGTAATGTAATGGCTATTAATTGGTGTGGGCCCCAAGCTCCACTAAAGTTAGCCTAGGTGTACGAGACTAACTCTTGTCAGGCTGATCCAGCGGTACATTAACTGAAAAAAAAGAAACAAAGTTATTTTAAAGGAATATATGATAATATTTAAAGGAATACATGATAATATTTAAGTAATACATGGTATGGGCCCAAGCTCCACTATAGGAGGCTCTCAGCAGTACATTAATTGGTACGGGGCCGAATACTTTAAATTTATAATGATTTCTTATAAATAATTAATGAATACTTCAAATTGATGGGATTCCTCTCTCCTGCCCCTCTCTCTCTCTCTCTCTTCCTTGGCTCTCTCTCTCTTCCCCCCCTTCGAAGAGAGAGAGAGTATGAAGAGAGAGGGAGCGAGGGGGCGGAAGAGAGAGATAGTTCGGAGAGAGAGAGAGCCAGGGAAGAGAGAGAGAGAGAGGGGCGGAAGAGAGAAATCCCATCAATTTGAAGTATTCCTTAATTATTTATAAAAAATCATTATAAATTTAAAGTAATCGGGCCCCGTACCAATTAATGTACTGCTGAGAGTCTCCTATAGTGGAGCTTGGGCCCTTACCATGTATTACTTAAATATTATCATATATTCCTTTAAAATAACTCTTATTTCCTTTTTTTCAATTAATGTACAGCTGGATCAGCCTGACAAGAGTTGGTCTTGCACACCTAGGCTAACTTTAGTGGAGCTTGGGGCCCGCACCAATTAATAGCTTTACATTACTTGATTTTGAAACTTCAAATTTAGAAGGATTCCTCACAAAAAAAGGGAATGAGGTTTCAGATAACTAATGAATACTTTAAATTTACAATGATTCCTTATAAATAACTAAGAAATACTTCAAATTGACTTATGATTCATTACAATCATAAGCAAGACTCTCTCTCTTCCGCCCCCTCGCTCCCTCTCTCTTCCGCCCCCCCCTCCCTCTCTCTCTCTCTCTCTCTCTCTCTCTCTCTCTCTCTCTTCCACCTGCGTGTTCTTCCATGCGCACCCATGCATGTTGTGCATGCCGCTCGCATGAGCCGCCAAATGTTCTCCTATGGATGCAGCCCTGCTCCCCGATGCATGGCACCATGCATGCAGCTCTTCTCCATGCCAACCGCGCTCTCCCATGCGCTCAGCGATCCATGCGCCGCCAGCCCAGCGGGGTCTCGGGTACTCGGATCCGAGTTCGGATGGGACCTGGAAGGTGGAAGACGGCGGAGTTGAGAGGGTCGGCGCCGGATTCCGATGAGGGCTGGAACTCGGGGTCACGGTCCGGCGTGGACGTAGTCGTCAGGAGGAGTGGAGTCGCCGAGGACGCTCCTGGCGGCGAGGATGTACTCATGCGAGGTATAGTTACGCCGCGACCAGAACCTCCAGATCCACCGCCAGGAGGAGAGGAGGAGCTGGAGAAGAGGGGAGCCGGAGCCCGAGGGGAGGAGGCCGGGCGAGGTCGGAGAGAGAGATCTCCATTGGAGGCCGGGCGAGGTCGGAGAGAGAGAGATCCATTGGAGGCCGGGCGAGGTCGAAGAGAGAGATCCATTGGAGGCCGGGGGAGGTCTGACAGAGCGAGATCCATTGGAGGTCGGGCGAGGTCGAGGGTGGACGGGGCGAGGGACGGGGTGACGTTGAGGGTGGCGGGGGCGACGGAGTGGGTGGACGGGGCGAGGGAGGGCTCGCGACTCTTCGACGCTTGCCATCTGTGCTTCCTCGTTGGACGGAGCGGGTGGACGGGGCGACGGAGGCGGCGGGGCAGGGGCGCCGGGCGAGGTGCCGGAGGAAGAGGGAGGAGAGAGAAACAGAGGGAGGAGAGAAAGGGAGAGGGGGAAAAGGAAGAAAAGGAGAGGGGGAGAAACAGAGGAGGAAGAAACAGAGGAGGAGTGTCGCGCCCCGACCCGCGAAAGCTCAACCGGGCCGGGCGACGAGAACCGGAACTTACAAAACGCGGAAAAAGACGGCGAGGGTTCCCTCTAACCTATTGGTCTCCCTAGCAATTCACCAAAAGCACCCTCAATTTAAAACAACAATTTAACAACATCGAACCACAGATTTAAAACCCAAAGTGTTTAATATACATATCCTCGGAGAGGGGAAGATTCGAATACAACATTACTCCCGTAGGAGACTATCAAACATAGGGTATAAAAGCAGTAAAGATCGCCACCTCTCAAAGTCCACCAAGCGCAGCCGCACCGCCGACCAACTGCCCGATAGGGGCCACAGAAGAAGAACTGACGCCTGCACCTGCAAAACACAGCCCGGGTAGGTGTGAGCACTAAGCTCAGTAGGGTTCTACACTACGACACACAGAAGGAAGAGGGAAACACAATAGTATTGCCCTCAAGCAAGACTTGGGTGTGCAGCAAGGGTCCCATGACCCTTCGCCGGTGTCCCTGAAGGGAGGCCTCAGTTATGGTCTTCCAGCCGAACTGGTCACATACTGGGTTGCCCTCAGCGAGGCAGGAAACCACACTGCCGTCTCACTAGCAGGCACCAAACACTGCTAGGCGGGCAACCACACCGCTGGGTAGGCACCTCTTCCCCCCCAAGAGACAATGATCCGGACACCAGTTTGCACCCACAATGTCTGGCTTGAGGCCGACACGACCTCTACAATCATCAAGCAACAAGTGTACCAGTCATCTAAGCCTATCATCAAGTTTAACTGGACACTACAATTCAAACCGGGTCCAAACTACCCAACCCCGGTCCTAGGGCTAAGTCTGAGCTTCCAGCCTCGGGACGGCGACCCACAGATCACCCACGCCCTAACCAATGCAACACAAAACAACAATGCATGCTATGACATACACAAACAGGAGATAGTCATGCAACAGTATGGTAAGGCATCGAACAAGTCAACCGGATCGCTGCAGCGGTACTATTAACCACTGCCAGCCGATCCGCAGTGGGTCCCGGCATTACGACGGTACCACGATCGTCGACCGCAGACTCCTGCAACGGGAAGCAACCCCGAAAACCGCTGATGAACAGTAAAAATATAATATTGTAATTCGACATATAATATTATATTTAAAACACCAAAAGTTCTCTACTAGAGGCTATTTGACCCCGTCGATCCGACGTCCAAACGACGTTGGATTTGAGATCCAACTTAGCCATCAGTAGATGTATATACCAGGATCAACATATCCAAAATCCATAATCATCAAACTGTTAGATTAACGGGAAAACGCTAATCAAAACCACTAATCAAAACTAACTTACCAATTAATTATTGCAACGCAGCCCGCCAGTAATAAATTCAGAACAATTCGTAAGAAAATTGGAAAAATACGAAATAAACTGGAATGGAAAGCTAACGAAGACATCTACAACTCTTATGTTTATCAAAACCCAAGATCATACACGTACAAGCCGAAAAACTCGCCGCAAGCCGACTGTTCTTCAAGAACAGCAGAAAACCGGAAAATCCGAGATTAATCATGCATAAATCCTACTCAAATCTCAACCAAATATCATGAAACTTATATCAGTAATTCTACTAGACAAGAGGAAGTTAACAACACCAAGATCAACAAGATCAAACTGCTAGATCACGAGAAACCCATTAAAGAACACATGTAGGTAGAAGAACCCACCGAACTGCGCATTCCTCGGTTGATCCCTCGCAAACCCGTCACTAACAAGGCTCCAAACCACCTTAGCGATCTTCCTCTCGTCGCCACGAATCCAACAAGCTTTCAAGCTCCTAAAAAGGTGATCGGAGGAGGGAGAACGACGAAGAAGTAGGGGGCTGCCGGAAGAAACAGAGGAAGCAGAGCACCGCGGGAAGAAGAGAAAGAAGGAAGAAGAAGAGAAGGGAAGAGAAGGAAAGAAGAGGAAGGAAAGCCCGGGGGAAAGCCGGGGGAAAGGGGGAAGGAGGGGAGGGAAAGTCCTCCCCTTCTGACAGGGGAGAGCGACGGCCAACGACGGCTGTCCTCGCAAAGGAAAGCCACCGACCTGCTACAGTGTCTGGATCGATCCAACACCATGCTGGATCGATCCAAGACAAGGATGGATCGATCCAACACACTTGGATCGATCCGAACAGGTTAAAAACCCCTAACAGACCTAATCAAACACAAATATCAATCAGAGGCTGTGTGTGCACACGCGGGTGTGAAACAAACCGACAAGGCGCAATCTACCAAATTGCCCTTGCGGTCTAAGAAACAATATGATCCACCGGATCGCGCGCTCGACGCGAAACAAACAAACGAGCCACTGGCCCGACCCAGCTGGTCGACCCAGGAGTAGAGGGACGGGTCCTCACAAGGAGAGAGTGGGGGGGGGGCGGGGAGAGAGAGAGAGGAGAGAGAGAGACGCAGGAGAGAGAGAGAGAGGAGAGAGAGAGAGGAGAGAGAGAAGACCATAGGGAGAGAGAGAGAGGCAGGTGGAGAGAGAGAACCTCGACACTGTTTTTTGTTCTACAGGTGAACAGTATCTCCTAAGTAATAACTAATAACTAAAGATTCCTAACTAATAATCAACGATTCTTTGAAATTGACAAGAATTTCTCACATATGCAAGAATAAAATTGACAGACCTATGTCAGGTGGCATTAAGAAATTCCTCGTATAAGTAAGGAATTTTCTCTTTTCTCTCTCTCATACTTGTGTCAGGTGGCATTAAATGATGAGAAAGAGTTGACAAGGGGTAATTTTGTTTCAAATTTATGAATTTGACCCGTTTTATAAAGAAACACAAAGTGTCTCTCGATTGACAAATCAAAAGACAAGTGAATTTAAAAAAAAAATAATACAAACCAAACAGAGTTTGAAAAGGTCGTAATTGCTGAAATACTCTCCTAAATATATATTTCCCCCCCCCCCCCGGTACATACGCAATGTTTGACTTTGCAGGGTATATGTTTATATGTAATAAACTTAATTGACTTTTTAATGGCAAAGAGATCATGTCTTTGCAGGGTATATTTTTATATGTTATTTAAAAATTAAGTGGCTTTTCAATGGCAATGAGATCATGTCTTTGCAGGGTATATTTTTATGTAATGTTTGAGTTTTCAATGGCATTCGTGCAAATTAAATCTTTTTGAGGGGTATATAAGCAAAAACCCCTTACATATCTAGTCTACCGGTCAGTAGTCGGTGTCCTCTGTTATCCATGACATCATGTATTTGAGAATTTGGCAAGTAAGACGAATTTGGCAAGTACCGTTAACAATCAATATACATATCGGTACCATACTACCGGATGTATCCCCGACACTATCGGTGCTTAGATACCTTACAAAGCCAATCAAGTAAAACAAACACTGTTTCGGTACTCACACTTCCGAACAGTGAAGCATTTTATCGGTACTATGATACCGATACAACGCAGCTTACGCCTGCCTTTGATTCCTTGTTTGATCGGTAGTAGAGTACCGATAAAAGACTTCACTGTTCGGAAGCGTGAGTACCGTTACAAAGCCAATCAAGTAAAACGAACACTGTCTCGGTACTCACTCTTCCGAACAGTGAAGCATTTTATAGATACTATACTACCGATACAACGCAGCTTACGCCTGCCTTTGATTCCATGTTGTATCGGTAGTATAGTACCGATAAAATGCTTCACTGTTCGGAAGAGTGAGTACCGAGACAGTGTTAGTTTTACTTGATTGGCTTTGTAACGGTATCTAATTACCGATATTTTCGCGTATAAACCCGGTAGTATGGTACCGATATGTGTCTAGGTTATTATCGGTACTTGGGTACCGATAGTTGCGTACTTGATAAAAAAAAACAGAGTATGAAGCAACCCTTTGCAACACAATGTTTACAACCATACAAGATACTCATACAATGTTTGGAACACAATGTTTACAACCAGACAAGATATTCATATTGAAAATCATATAAGACATTAATACCCAAATTTTCATTCAAGATCTATGGTGTCCGTTGTAGCAACATCTGATGACACGATTAACCCAAATTTTTCTATCTCATCGTTATAGGAATCCCATCCAATGGCACAAGCATCTCGATATCGAGCCCAGCTGCTGACTACTGGTGGCATTGGACATCCAGGCTGCATGTGGAATTGAACAAAGTGATTTTCGTTTACGAACTCGATTGCGATGATCCTCCGTGCCGGTTTCGGGGGCGCTGCTGTCCAAAGTGGCAGTAAGGTCACGCATTGTCTTCTGGAGATGTGGAGTAGGAAAACCGAGTATCGTGATGCAATAATATAACCCATGTCCGGCATGGTCATCCACCGATCGGGTAGAGGGTTGTCTTCGAGAAACGACAATGAGTACATAAGCTCGTGAACACGCTTTTCATTCCCAAACAACTTAAGGTAGCCCTCGAAGTGATCACGCAACTCATTGATAAGATCGTTCCTCACCTGGGCCCAGTTGTCCTCGCCGTAGCCCAATAGCCCGGCTATCGCTCTGAAGCCACAGTTACCATATGATGCAACATCCTTAACATGCTTAATATATTTTGTCAACCCTTCTGGAAACTCGCCAAGATAGCCCAGCGGAGCGGCTGTCCGAGCCCTTAGCACTCTCTCCTTTGGACGCTTTTTTTTGACTATATCAGGCTTCTCTGGTTTCATGCAAGATATGGGACTAACATGTAGAGGAGTTTCCTCTAGTGAGTTACTGTCCTTGAACGAAGGTGCATACTCAAAGGCGGATGGGTCGCGTTGTGTTGAGAGCATCAACTTCTTCTCCTTAGCGCTTGGTCGACCGCGGGTCCTCAACTTCACCTCTGGCTCAAGAACATAACTAGACTGCGGTTCTGCTAGCTCATACATTTTCTTCAGCAAATGCATTCTTCCTGCCTCATTCTGAGCTAGAAATTTGTTTTCCAAGAGTTCTAGAGCATTTTGGCACTTAAGTTTTGGGATTTCATTGGCTGGTGTAGCCGACAAGTCAAGCTTCCGCCAATGGTGATGTATGCATTCTAGGGGTATGGGGCGGCAATCAAGCTTGTAGTTGGCGATCTCATGGGCACATGGCAAGCCATGTGTGCGTCGGACTGTACAACCACATGCGAACTTATCCGCACCGATCTCATTGGCCCTCAGATTCTTTTTGAACTATTAAAAGAGCACTCTTTGAAATGAAGCCTCACAGCTCCTTGAAGATGGCCGGCTTGAAACTGTGATGCACAATGTATTTGCTCTTCTCAAAGGAGGCTTTGATATCACAGTGTTGCAGCTAAAGCAGGGAGTGAATAGTAGCCCACGATGTGTCAAAACTGCAGCTGGATGCCCCGAGATGCCTCTTTAACTTGGCATGTGCACTCTCTACCCTGTTTGTAGTGTGATTGCCAAAATGCATATATTCGTCAGTCTAAGCACTGACGAACAATTCTTTGAAGCCATCCAGCCACGATTCCCGAACATATTTAGAAGCTGCTGGGTAACCGCAAAAAGATGTCTCTAGTGTCTCCAAGTGTTTCTTGTACTCCTTCTCGGTAGATGCAGTTACAACCAATTTCCACATTGTCATAAACAAGTCGGCTTTATCTGCAGTTTCGAAAATGTGTTTGCAGCTGAGCTCTACGTTCTTTTGGATATGCCATCTACATAGCATGCTTTTGGACTCCGAAAAGACCGAGCTGATAGCGTTCATCAAAGCCAGTTCTCGGTCTGTCACCACAACGCGTGGCTTTGGGCATCCTTCCAACAATGTCCTTAATATTTTCAAAGCCCATGTGTACCTGTCCTCCTTCTCACACTCCATGTAGGCAAAAGCTGCGGCGAATGTCATACTCGTCGACGTGACGCCAACAATCTCTAGCAGTGGAAGTCGATATCTATTGGTCTTGTAGGTGCAATCCATAATCAACACCTCGGGAAATGCACGGACTAAATCAATAGACACAGGGTGTGCCCAGAATACGTCCCTCACAGCGTCTGTGTCTTCTCGAACCGTATGATACTCAACGTATCCAAACTCATTTAGATGCTTCAATAGTTGCTGCATCTCTGATCTCCCAGCCTTTTCAATCACCCTATTCCTTTGGCGTACATTGTAGATGGTCTTCATGGTGGATACGTTTTCAGGATCTTGTTGCTTTATAGTGTTCAGGATTTGTCGTGGCTTCACTAGGTTTGCTGACATCGTAACCACCATATCATTTTGTTCAGCAGATAATCTTCCCATGAACGAGTGACCCTCGAGGTGATCCGCATGGGAGTGATTGTGGACTCCGCAAAGAACTCTTAGCATCCAATCATCATCAGATACAAGCTTCACACCCTGAAGCTTGAAAGGACATCCACACTTCTTCGTCCCGGAGTCGACGGATTTTTTCTTTCGATTGGCAAATTTTTTCTTCCCGCTATCATCTTTCTTCACAGTTTTCCGATACTCTCCACTGCGCTCACATGCCAAGGTAATCCTCGGCTTTCTACCACACCCCCCGGCCTCTGAATTCTTTGTCACAATCATCAGCCCATTCTGCCTCCCAACTGTCTGTACCCATTGGACAAGTGCTTGTCGACTTTGAAATATCTATAACCAAACAATAAGAATTATGTTAATGAAGTTTAGACCTAGTTGTCGTCCGGCAAGATATAGCGATTAAATAACATACCGTACTGGTCGTGAATTCCAAGGTGTAGTCGTGAGTAATTATAGCTCCTACACCGCTCGCATCAGTAGAAACATGCTTCTGAATGTAAGCAAAGAGTTAGTAAGGCAGGTAGCCAACACTGTGTTCACATCGGTACCATGGTACCGGTATACTAACGTATGAATCGGTACCATTTTACCGGTATATAAAGCTATAGTTTCGGTGGATACGTCCCGGTATACATAGCATACTAATCGGTATTATGTTACTGGTACATTAAGCCAAAGTATCGGGTTCTACATACCGATACGTTGACGTTTTCTGTCGGTCTGATACTACCGATCAAAACGCGATCCGGGAAGGACAAAAAAAAAACAAGAGAAGAGGAAATGTACATTTTTTGAGCGCCTTTTCTCGTCTCCTTCGCTCCAGCATTCGTCTTCTCCATCCATTTCGACCTAAGACACATTGGATTGACAATGTATAATGGGGAGGGCTTGTGTGAGTTGAAAACCTAAGATTGGAGGAGATGGTTTGGAGTATAATGTGAATGTGTTGGAGGATAAGAAAGAAGATAGAATAACTTGAAGACCTAGGGCTTGGAGGGAGGGGGAGTGAGTAACTTGAAGACCTAGGGCTTGGAGGGAGGAGATGGTTAGGGATTGGAGGTGAAAATTCGGTAGTAAGAGAAGGAGAAGATGATGGTTAGAGGTAGGAGAAGATGTGGTGTTGTGGTGTATTGAGAAATAAATCTTATGGTAGATTAGGTTTTGTGGTGTATTGTATTTCAGAAGATTAGTTTGGACATATCACAAATGGACCTTTTGGGTATGAAAAATAGTGTGGTGTGTTGAGTCGAAACGGTGGTGCGGATAGCCGCACCCCCTCTGTTATCCATGAGATCATGTATTTGAGAATTTGGCAAGTAAGACGAACTAGGGGTCTAACCCACCCACATTTTCCATGTAATTTGACTTGGCCAAAATGCATATGTCACTGTCTCTGACTAACACATATCCATATCCATAAGGATCGTGACTCTAGGTGAACACAACACGTGGAATCATATCAGGAGAGGAGAGGAGAAGAGAAATCAATAGGAAAAAACTTGGCCGGCAAATACTATATATACTAAGGTCTCTTCTTCTCCACAAGAATGCAAGTCAATGGAGATGGGTAACAAGAAGCATTTCATTCTGGTGCATGGCGCTTGCCACGGCGCATGGTGCTGGTACAAGCTCGCTGCGCTGCTGGAGAAGGCCGGCCACATGGTCACCGCCGTAGACTTGGTGGCATCCGGGATCCATAGGAAGCAGCTCGACGAGGTGAAATCCATCCATGACTATGTGCTGCCTCTGATGGAGGTGATGGCCATGCTACATTCCGATGAGAAGGTGGTCCTCGTCGGCCACAGCTTTGGCGGGGTAGGCGTTTCGCTGGCCATGGGGGCCTTCCCCGACAAGATCTCCGTCGCCGTGTTCGCCGCTGCATTAATACTGTCGCCCAGTGCACCTAGCTCCGAGATTGCAATTGAGGTAGTCATTTTTCATGGTCTGTGTCACAGTAACAAGTTTTGTTTCCCTCGTACCATCACTTCCTAGTTTCTTCATACCACCACTTCCTTCATGCTGTCGCCCAGTGCACCTAGCTTGCGTCAGTTCAATCTAATCACGTTTCTATTTATGTGTAGCATTCTCGAAGAACCACACAAGGTTTTTATATGGATTCCACGCACCAGTTTGATCAAGGACTGGATAATCCTCCGACAACAGTGACATTTGGACCCCATTTTATGGCTTCCAAGATGTATCAAAATTGTTTGCAGGAGGTTAGGAACTCCATCAATATAAGATGGTTACACCCCTCTTTAAAACATAGTAAATTCTGGATTACAAATCATATCTATTTTCCATATCTCTTCCAAATCATATCTCTAACACCGGTTTGCATCTATCGATCATCAGGATTTGAAACTGGCTACCATGTTGCTCAGACCCGCCAGATTTTTCGCAGAAGACTTTCTGAACAACAGATTTATGCTCACCAAGGAGAAATTTGGTTCTGTCTCTCGAGTCTATATTGTGTGCAAAGAATATGAGATTTTGGAGGAGGATTTGCAGCGATGGATGGCCGATCGAGCCTCAGGATGTGAAATCATGGAGATCGAAGGTTCTGATCACATGGTCATGCTCTCAAAACCTCACGAATTACTCGACTGTCTCTTGGTAGTCATGGAGAAGCATGCTTGATTTTCTGTTTTGATCTATGATTTCGTGTTAGATCTTGTTAGAAGTTTATTCACCATGTCTGGATGGGAAATACGTACTCTCATAAGCCCATTTGAATCACTCTAGTTGGTGTAATTGTCATGGCACCTGTCACTTTGAATCATGTCTCTTTGTTGTCCTCCCTGGCTGTACTTTCTTCACATGAGACTTCAAGCTTATTTCAAAGATTGAAAATATGATGTAAAGAAACTCATAAGGACTCGTTTGATACGGGAATAATTTTATTTCGAATTAAGGGATTTTATTTCCGGTTTCGGGAATAACTTTGTAATAATTACTTGAAATAAGGAAAAAGTAGAGTAGAGAGTGGGAATAACTTTGTAATGATTACTTGGAATAAGGAAAGGTGTTTGGGGGATAAAGTGTGAAATAAGTAGAAAATTCGAGAATATTATAAAAATATTTTTGAAATATTCTCTTATTCTTGTTTAGTATTCCCATACCAAACAGGGCCTAATGCTCCTAAATGACCAATGTTGAGTCCATACTGAGAAAATACCTTTTAAATGTTCTTAGATCTCGGACGGAGCCAGAAATTTTGCCTAGGAGAGGCAGATAAGAGAGTAGTTGTCAGGGTAATTGAGCTCGGCTTGGTAATAGACTCGATCAAACTTGGTTCGAATTGAGGTTGATTACTCTTGTTTGACTCAAAGGTTGAATTTAAGCCAAGCTTGAAAGCTCGATCAGGCTCGGCCTCTTTAGACTCGATTACTTTATTTTTTGTCTTTGTTTTTGACATTTAGGTAAACATCATATATGTTGGGTATAAGATATGTATTTGGTGGTGAAAATTGATGATTGAAAAAATCAAACAAATTTAGTAAGACAAGTTTAAATATCGCTGGATTTGAATTGAGCAGCTTGTTAAGCTTTTTAAAAAGGGGGGAATCGGCTAACCCCAATAAAACATTGCAGATTGTTTTTGGAGTGAAAACCCCAGACAGCTTTTAAAATCTTTTTCTTAGCCTACTCATGCGGTATTTGGGATTAGGGTTCGTGGGTTTCTATCATCTAGTTTCTCCTATATTCTGCACCATTGCAACAAAGGGCCGATCTTGGAGAGCACTGCACCTCTCCACCACACTTCAAGTCAATACATGGCAATGACCCATCTCAGTACCATCCCCAACCAGCGGCCCTTGAGAGGGAATGGAAGACGAGAGGACCCTTCCGAAGACCTCTTTCTCAGGAACCTGGATTTTGGAGATGATGAAGAGGAGGGGAAAGCCGAGAAATCCAATCAGAGTCGTCCGTCTGAATTGCCTGCCAGACCTTTGAGGGGTGAGAGGAGGAGAGCGGGGCCCTTGCGAGGAGAGAAGTGTTTGGATGAAGGACTCGACGAACTTTTCCTCGAGCTCAATGGCGCGCCTCAACAGTCAGATAGACCTCGCCGAGTTCCTCGAGGTCAGATTCCTAGCAGAACCATGAGAGGAGATAGAATGGGTAAAGATAGTATTTTTGATGAAAAATTTAAGTAGGGAAGCGAGGGGCTAGGTAAAAGTTTCGATCTTTTGGGACAGAAAGAAGCGCCACTGTTTGGCAAAGGGCCGAAAGAAGAAGCTGGCCTCGATGGATCCCTTAAGATTGATGACCGGTTCGAAGAAGGCAGTAGAAAAGGAAAAGGTAGTGGTCGATCAGGAGAGAGCTTATTCGAGAAATTGAAGCTTGGTGAAGTTGGCAGGGGTGAGAAAGTGGAAGAAGCTCATCAAAAGCCTTTGGCCCAAGCTCCTGAAACTGACTCCAAAGTTTCAGAATCATCGCCGGAGGACGCGGATCAAATATTCAAGAAGATGAAGGAGACTGGGCTCATTCCTAATGCGGTGGCGATGCTTGATGGCCTATGTAAGGATGGTTTGGTTCAGGAAGCCATGAAGCTCTTTGGCTTGATGCGAGAGAAGGGTACTATCCCGGAAGTTGTGATTTACACTGCAGTTGTCGAAGGGTTCTGCAAGGCGGCAAAGTATGAGGATGCAAAGAGAATTTTCAGGAAAATGCAGAAGAATGAAATCGTGCCGAATGCCTTTAGCTATACAATTCTAATTTAGGGGTTATGCAAAGGGAGGCAATTGGAGGATGCTCTCGAGTTCTGCATAGAGATGTTGGATGCTGGACATACGCCAAATGCGGCGACTTTCACCGGTTTGGTGGATGGATTCTGCAAAGAGAAAGGGATGGAGGAAGCTGAGGCTGTTGTCAAACGATTGAGGGAGAGAGGTTTTGCTCTTGATGACAAGACAATAAGAGAGTATATGGACAAGAAAGGCCCATTTACTCCAATGGTTTGGGAGGCCATCTTTGGAAAAAATGTAGTTGTTGTTTCCCTTGTGACGCAAAAACGTGGCAACTTATTCTCCCTCCTTCTTCTTTTAATTTTTTTTTAATTTTTTAATCTTTTAATGTCATGGGTTTCCTCTCAATGTAATAGATAGAGTTTTCTCTCAAGTGAATGGGTTTTCTCTCAATGTCATGGGTTTTCTCTCATTGTCATGGGTTTTCTCTCAATGTAATAGATAGAGTTTTCTCTCAACTGAATGGGTTTTCTCTCAATATCATGGGTTTTCTCTCAATGAAATGGGTTTTCTCTGGTTTTATCTCAATGTAATAGATAGAGTTTTCTCTCAATTGAATGAGTTTTCTCTCAATGTAATGGGTTTTCTCTCAATAGATAGAGTTTTCTCTCAACTGAATGGGTTTTCTCTCAATGTAATGGGTTTTCTCTCAATAGATAGAGTTTTCTCTCAATGTCATTGGTTTCCTCTCAATGTAATAGATAAAGTTTTCTCTCAACTGAATGGGTTTTCTCTCAATGTAATGGGTTTTCTCTCAATAGATAGAGTTTTCTCTTATTGGAATCGGTTTTCTCTCAATGGACTGGGTTTTCTCTCAATGAAATGGGTTTTCTCTCATTGGACTGGGTTTTCTCTCATTGGACTGAGTTTTCTCTCAATGAAATGGGTTTTCTCTCAATGAAATGAGTTTTCTCTCAATCGACTGAGTTTTTTCTCATTCGAGTGAGTTTTATCTCATTTGACTGGATTTTCTCTCATTCAAATTGGTTTTCTCTCATTGGAGTGAGTTTTCTCTCAATGAAATGGATTTTCTCTCAATGAACTGGGTTTTCTCTCATTGGAGTGAGTTTTCTCTCATTGACTGGGTTTCTGTTTTCTCTTTTACTTTTATACTTTCCACTCTCTCTCTCTCTCTCTCTCTCTCTAGTTTGTGGTATAATACAACAAACTAGTTTCAAGAGACAAACTAGTTTGTGGTATATAGTCCATTCATATTTGTTGATGAGAATTAAGCAACCAGTTTATAGTTCACAGAAGAGTGACACAAATGTCTAGTGACACAATGTCCATTTTGACATTAGAACTGGCGCTTCTTCAAGTTTGAATCCAAGTTGCTCTGGTTGCCATGGAAAACAAAGCCCATAGGTAACAGTCCACTATCACACGCCTCGAATTCTGATTCAATGTCTCGAAAATAGCAGGTCATCGATGGAAACCCATAAACTCTGCAGGTATACATCCAGTGCTGGAAATCAGGAGCAGCTTTGTCTTCCACAAGCGCGCCTCCGTTCACACTATAGAGCATAATTAAGCCCTTGCAAGGCAGGCACGTGTAACAAAAACGAAAACCTTACAGGTTACAGAGGCTAAAAACACACGGACAAGCCCACCAATTCTAAGAATCTGATTTTGTGAACCACTACGGAGGACAGCTTACTCGCGAAACAATATAACTAATAAATAAATGGGGTTTTTGGCTTAAAACATATGAAGTGATTTTTTGAACAGTAAAGTTTGGTTACTACAGAGGTTTAGCCAATTATCCGTTTAAAAAGGCTCGTTAAGGATGACAAACCAAGCGGCAAGCAGCTTGTTAAGATTGAGATGCTTTTAGGGTTGATTTATTGGTCGATGGGCAAACGATGGGTGCACCATTCAATGCCTGCAACTTTTTGTATGTGAAATTCTAAGCATATCTGAAGTGTTAGACCATTAAATATGTATATAGATTCACCATCTCCCAATGCTTCTAGGCCTGAGAGATTAAAAATCATTTTTTATTAGTTGAGCACAAAGTCTTGGTAAAGGGAAATTCTATCACACCATAATGTACGATCGGTAATCTAGTAGATCACAGATTAGTATGTTATTATAATTGACAGTAGATGTTATAATCGGTGCAGCAATTACACTGATAACTAAAAGATAAAATGTGATGTATTGAGTTGTATGGGGATAACTTTATTTTAGGTTAAGGGACTTTATTTCATGTTTTGTAAATAGCTTTGTAATGATTACTTGGAATAAGAGAAGAGTAGAGTGGAGAAAGAGAATAACTTTGTTATGATTATTTGGAATAAAGGAAATGGTGCTTAGGAATAAAGTGTGGAATAAGTAGTGGATTCAGGAGTATTTCAGAAATATACCCCTTGATCCGGGTTAAGGGTTATTTCTGAAATTTATTCCTGTACCAAACGGATAGCAAGGTTTAGGAGAAAGTTGTTGAAGTTGGCAGTTCCAATACTCCATTCCGAACATTATTACACAAGAGTCCCAAATAAAGGCCAATACAAGAAGTTCCACGATATTGCATGGTCCAAACAACATAGAGCATACAGCTGCAACTTAAAAATTACGGATAATTGGTGAATAGTCCATTTGAGAGAACTTGCTTACTCTATAGTCCACTTAGAAGTTTCTAAGCCGTTTAGTATCATTTTTTACGACTGTAATTTTTTATTACTAAAATGTCCTTCTAAGATCCCCATCCTATCTTCCCTTCCCAGTGACTGTTCGTATCCCCAGTGACAGCTTTTACTAAAATGTATAAAAAGCTGGAAATGAGTTTAAAAAGAAGGAAAAAGTAAAAAAAAAACCGAAAAGTAACTATGGAAAAATAGAAAGTAACTACTAAAATTTTTGAAAAGTAACTAAAAAAAACTTGAAAGTAACTACCAAAAATACTAAAATTGTGGCGGAAAGTAATTACCAAAATATTGGAAAGTAAATTTCCCCCAAAATAATTAAAAAGTAACTACAATTATTGAAAAGTGACTATAATTATTGAGAGTGAATTTCATCTAAAAATTGAAAAAATGGAAAGTAACAACAAATATTGAAAAGTAACTGCAAATATTTTACAATATTTTTCAATTTTTTAACTACAAATTTAAAAGTAACTACAAAATGAAAAGTTACTTCCATATTTTTCACAATATTTGAAAGTGATATTCCTCCACAAAAAATGAAAAAATGAAAAGTAATTATAAAAATTGAAAAGTAACTACAAATATTTAAAAAGTGATATTCCCCCAAAAAATTGAAAAAAATGGAAAGTAACTATAAATTGAAATTAGGTACAAATATTTTTCACAATATTTTTCAATATTTTAACTACCAATTGAAAAGTAACTATAAATTGAGGAGTAACTACCATATTTTTCGAAATTGAAAAGTAGCTATCATATTTTCGCAGTATTGGAAATTGAATTTCTAATAATAGAAATTAAAAAGTTTCTACAATTATTGAAAAGTAACTACAATATTTGAAAAGTGAAGATCCCACACAAAAAATGAAAAAAAATTAAAAAGTAACTACAAAAATTTTGAAAATTGGTAGTTACTTTGCAAAAAATAGACGTAAATTGCTAGTTACTTTCCATCGTATGTCAATTGTGTTTTTGGAGTTACTTTTTGAAAATTAATATAAAATTGGTAGTTAATTTCTGTTGGGTGTCAAATTGTTATTTTGATAGTGATTTTTCGAAAAATAGTAACAAATTAATTGGCACTTATTTTTCATCATATGTCAATTGTTTGGTAGTTACTTTCCGGAAATGAAAAGTTACAACAAGCATAGGGTCATTTCCACATTTCAGTGGAAGTTTACTAACAGAAGGGCACACTATTTATTTTTCAAAAATGATAAAAAAATCCGTTTGGTAAAATTACTTTTGAAAAATAAAAAAAAGAGAAAAAAAGAGAAAAAAAGAGAAAAGAAATGCGACATTATTTTTCATCACGTATGGCTCGTCGTCCCAGAATGACCTCCTCCTCTTCGCAACGTGGATCTCGAGATGGGCGTCGTCCCATAATGACCTCCTCTTCGCAACGGGGATCTCGAGATGGGCGATGGTCGGCGACCGCAACGAGCTTGGTGACTACGACGACGACGAGTGATGGTCGGGATCGGCGACGTGCTTGGCGATGGGCTTGGTGGCAACCTCGCATCGGATTCGATGGGATCGCGAAGAAGAGGAGGCCGGAGGATGGGAGGGCGTTGGAGGTGCGGATCTCGGCGACGGAGATGACGGATCTGGAGGTGGGGGCGGCGGCGGCAGATCTAGATCTGGATCGATGATGGTGACGGGATCTGGATCGAGGAGGAGGTCACGTGAGGAGGCTCCAGCTCCGTCGGATCTGGATCGACGACGGATCGAGGTGGCAAGCTCGGATCGACGGTCGGCTAGACCTCCAGCTTCGTCACATGGGGACGACGGACGTCATCGTGATGGATGGCGACGGGAACGACATCGGACGGCAACGGGATCGGCGGCGAGGAGGGGGGGGGGGAGAGTTAGGTTGGGGGGGTGTGTTTGGATCTATATAGATAGAAGATAATGTTAGTTTAGTCTTTTGTCACTAATAGAGGTTAGTAAACCACTGAATGTATCTTATAAGAGATCAATTGACAAGTGGGTCCCTAATAAAAGACCATTTGACAAATCCCCTAAAAATTAAACAAGAAACAACACTTGCATGCATCATGGTATAATGAGATTCCATGATGAAAGCTGCATGGTGAAATGATGTACTCAGAGCTTCAGACCTGCATTTAGTTGCAAAACTCATTAGGCAGTGTATGTGTATGTTCCTGCAGCATATGTTGTCCTAATCTTAGTTTAGACCCTAGACTACTACTCAGAAGCATAAATGGCAGCCATGCATATAAAAAATACATCATATCAAGCTGAAATAACTGAAGAACAATGAAAATATTGCTTTCATTATAATAAGCCCCACTGTAGTGTTGTACCCGGTTTTTTGGCTCAACTAGGCAAAAAATATATAAGCACCATTACTTGGGAAATAAAAGAGCATAATTTAAAATTTTACCTTCTCATACTGGCACTTGTGCTGCTTTAGTCAGAATTCAAGAGCTTGTTTAAAAGGGCTTCCAAGTAAGCCTTGACGCTGGCTATTACAACATCCTCTCCCGTTCCGTTTCCACTGACAATAAAACATGAGCAGATGTCAGTGAAATACCAATGATGATTCAATGACGATCAAAATACACAATAACAATCATTTCATAAAATTTTTAGACCAGATCCTGCATCTTTGATTATAAAAAAATGTGGACCAAGAAAATAGGACGTAAATGCCAGATCTATATAAAGCACATTCGCAAATTTGAAAATTTTCTTGATGTTTAAATAATAGTTTAGAGAAGAAACTTCTCAGACAACACAGTTACATGTAAATCAATGATACATGCTTCCCACAAGGTTGGAAAGCCGGAACTCAAGTATAATATGGGTAGTTAGTGTTCGTATCAATGCATATACTTCGGCTGCTGTTCAGCGTATATCCACATGGATACACCATGCTTGTCTGCATCGTCAATTTTACAGGCTTAAATATATTAGCTGGAGAAGACAACGTATGGAAGAAAGTTCAAAAGTCCGGATAAAAGATAAAAGTGGATCAGAAGAATCATCTTTGTAATCCCCACGTAAAACCACTCGAGTGGATGCCATTGCACCAAGGTAATCCGTTGCAGAATTCCGATATTCTACTAGATAAACAGTCATTGTATGGAGAAAGGAGTTTAAATTAATGCCCTCATCATTAAAATTTGGTTCTCAGGACGAGAGAATTTCTGATCATATTGGAATACAAAATCTTGATGGCAAGAATAAATGCTTATAGCCTTATTACGTAATTCAACAAATGGCTGCAGTTTGTTTCTTCTGGCTTCAGTGCATGGTGGATGGGACCAGAACATCATCACATTCACATCCACTTACTATGGTTCAAGTATTACCACTCTACAGGAAAGATGTCTTTACTGATTCACCGAACTGGAAGATTTGAGAGAACCAGTATAATTACTGCGTGAATCAGAAATAAAAAAAAGGAACACAAAAAAAAAAAATCATATAATACAAGCCATTTCCTGCCCCTCATCACCATCAAGTTTCATGAACTAAACCAACAAAAAAAAGTCTGTTTAAACGAGTGCACAAGTACATAGAATAGAAATATAAGCAATAAAAGTAATGCATGTTCTCTTTAACCAAATAGATGATTCTTGTAAATATGCCCTTGCAAATAACGTAACTACACACTATATATCACTTTTATCCAAACCATTTTTACCCCTCAATCGAGTTGTTTGGACAAAAGCCCCTTCAGTTAGCCATAAGACTGTGAAGGCTAACCCTAAAATATTCGTCCAATCATTGTTAGCCATAGAATATCAAATACCAATCAACTTTGTAAATTTAGGAAGAATCCCACACAAAAGTCCGAATAAACCGATAAATGCACAAATAGAGATATCGCGATCAGAATTTAGTAGCACATGAGTGTTGATTTCAGAGAGGAGATCTTTGAGGATTGCCATTGGGGTGAGGCACCTTTCTTGCCAAGTGAGTTATAAAAGAATAGGTCTTGGACTCTCCAGATGAAGCACATTCTGGTTATTTCCCTTGGCGTTCAGACTAAATTGGCGCTGATTAGAGGAGCCTAAACCTATGAGGTTTATGTAACAGCAGGTGGCAGAATTATCTAGATCTATCAACCAGATATTAAAGCTAAGAGGGTCAGTTAGGATATATGGCTAGTAATTTTCTTTGGGCCATATCTGTACAAATCCTAGAAAGAACAATTCAAAGTATTGTCTAGCCTTACCTACGCAATACTTTGAATGGCTTTATAAGCTGCATCAACAGGACCGTTTCCAATAGAAGATGTGACCTTTTCAGTTCCATCCAAACCAATCAATTTGATTGTCGTAGTACAAAAAGCCAAAAGTGTCATATGTCACCTGTAATACTAAGATGTCATTGTTGTTGTAGACTGATAAAGCATATCTATCAATATAGGAGTCATATAATACAAGTATTTGATTCTGACCTGAACATCACCAAGGGACCAGATAGCATGATACTCATTGCAAATTACTGCCTCAATGTCATCATTAGAGATATGCTGCCACCAGAAAAGCCTTCTTGTTAGTACTAATGGATGAGCTGTCAAAAACACTTTAGTGACCTTCGGTTTCCCATACAAACAGAGGGGAATGAATAAGTCATTATATAGCTATCTAACTGATTTCAGAAATCTTTTCATGACATGTTGTTCTCCTTACAGACAGAAGAGGATGCACGTCACCATGGATATTTATAACTGAATGCTCATGCAAACAGATCATTTCTTCACAACAAGCCTGCTTCAATCTCGATGAGAATGTATGGAAGGCTAGCCGATGAGGTCCTCTAGTGCAAGCAACATCGACAAGTCCAGATTGCATATATGAGTCCACATGATGAATAACACATTAATTGTTGTCACAAGGACGTTTCTCAGTAATAAAACCACAACTCTTGAAGTCATATACACTACCAACAGTAAACAAACTAGGAAGATTAGTGGGGTCCTGAGCTAAGCCTCATTCAAAAATTAACATATCTAAGTCAGTCGGCAGATAAATGGCATGATAATTATCAAGGTATGTGTAGCTAAGCCTTCCTTATAAAGATCTGCAGGTAAAAAGTCTAAAGATTGACAAAACATTGGCTTTATGTGGCTGAAAATGAACATCACAAGCATACCTGGTGGATACCACTTTCATGTGAAAAAGCATTGGCTCCAACAATGGCTTTATGTGGCTGTACTTGTCATCCACTGCACTCTACGACCTAAAATGATATTATATAATCAAATAAGTGTCATATAAGGAACATAAATACTAGTATACTGTTCTGCAATAGAAAAGAATGATACCATTCTGCTTGCAGGAATTATATGCCTAGGATTGACTCCAGTATAAAGTCCTCCTATTAGTTCTTTGCGACACTGTAAAGCCATCACCACCTAAAGAGAGTTTACAGGTGGTCAGACTATAACATAAGACATCAGTTCACAACTAATGGGAAATCCAATTTCCAAGACAGTATGAATATTTCTCTCTCATTAAAGTGGCAAAAGATCGTTAATATCATGTCAGTAAATTGGTTCTTGTTATTTGTCCATCAAAATATATGTCATATCAATGGAAGTAATTATTGGCGTCCAAATCCGCAGTGGCCTTAATGGTTCATCACAAAAGTTCCTATCATGCTAGATATAAATCAAATATGCTATACTGATGCCGAACATATAAAGCCATGCTTTATTTCTGAACAAAAAGAAAACGATGGACTCATGATTCAGTCCACAGTAAATCAAGATATATCCGGAACAAAATCTCCAAGATGCATCGGACAACCTAAGACACATCTTTTTCTAGCAACCGTTCTCTTTTAAGAACGCATATGGACAAAGAAGGTTCATACACGAGCAATTTAGATTTTTTTTCCCTTTTTGCCCTTTAGAAGAAGAAACATATTTCCAAGGCTCATACAACTCTTGCAATCACAACTATACCAAACAAGCTCCTCATACAGCAGCATACAACTCTTGTAATCTTCAGAAATTCTCTTATAAAATTACTACATATCTCAATTCACGACACAAAAGCACATTAAACGAAGATAACAACATCAGCTCTGCAAGACCAAAAATCTAAAAATGGGAAAGAATAAATGCCCTAAATTAGCAATTAGCATACCTCTTCGAGCGCAGCATTCCTAGCCCTCTCAACAATTCCATTGATGGCAACCTCCACCAGCCTCGCCCCATTCTCCAGACCCTGCCATTGCCAACCCAAAAGCTCTATTTTACATGGAATTCTACTAATTAATGATGTATACCTAGAGGAGAGAGAGAAGAGAGAGGGATTTGGATACGGACCGCAAGAGAGTTGGCGGTGGCGAGGCCGAGGTCGTTGTGGCAGTGGGCGGCGATGACGACGCGGTCGATGCCGCTGGTGTTGGCGCGGATGTCGGCAATGAGGCGGCGATACTCGGAAGGTAGGGTATAGCCGATGGTGTCGGAGATGCCGATGGTGGTGGCGCCGGCATTGATGACCTCTTCGAGGATGTGATATAGGAACTCCGTCTCCGAACTGAATCCAGTCAATATGCCAACATCATATTGATGGTACCTCAAGTATTTTAACTTACCAGCTTAATACCTGCCGTCAGTTGCAGTTGTCAGCAGTTGACGGTATTTCACTCACGTGATATCACGTGAGCGATTTTGCTAAGTTGAACGCGGTTTTGTGATAAGATCGTCTTTCACGGCGAGCCCATTCATTCTGGGCATCTCCATCACCTCTTTCTCTTCCCAACCGTTCTTCTCCACAAGCCCCACTCCTCTCTAGATCCCCCGCAGCCTGCTCTGGACTACCGCCCCATCTTCTACATCCTCTACCGCCCCCATCGCCCCACCTTCTCCGTCACCACCCTCCCGCCTGTCCACCTTCAACATCTCCTCCGCCGACTCCTCGCCTCGCGGCTCAACCTCACCATCACTGCCCAGAACCCCAGCAAGAAGCTCGTCTTCCTCTATGACAAGATGTCCATCTCCGCCTTCTCCAACAGCATATCCACCGTTGACAGATCCATCCCCGCATTCGTCCATGACACCAAGAACACCACTGTGCTCAACACCACCCTCACCTCTCCCTCCACCTCGTCCCAGACCCTCGATGCCACTACCGCCTCAGATTTGAGGAATAACAACTCCCTCTCCCTCAAGATCGACCTTGAAAGCAAGGCCGGCGTCAAGATTGAGAGCTTAAAGACCAAGAAGATCAAAATCATGGTCTCCTGTGTCGGGATCAGTGTCGCCGTCCCCAAAGGCAAGGCCGTCGCCGCCGCCTCTCCCGACGCTAGCTGCAGAGCGCCATCTCCCCGCCCTCCCACTTTGCAGGCGATACCTTCCTTGGAGGATGTGGTTTTCCCACCTCCGATCGCCGTGCTTGGTGCCCCTATGCATGATGCTCGCCCACCGCAACCCACGCCCTCATTTGGATCGTTGTCCAACTCTGTCGCCTCCTTTGCTGGTCCTCCGGGTTTTGCTCCGGGCAATGGCGTTGGAATAGACCAGTTTTCCGACGGGGAGGTAAGCCGGCGATGGGTCTCTGGACATGACATGCTATAACTGTCACACCCCGACCCAGAAACCCATTCGGTCCGGGGCGTGAGAGGAAACCTACACTATTTATAAAGGGTTGTGTTGATGAGTTATGAAATATTCATACTTTAACCTCTTAATTTATCTTTGTTAGCCCAAGAGTGTTTGTATTTGATAGTTTGTTAGTTGATTTCAGGTTTAATGAAGATTCAAGTTGGAAAATACAGAAAAAGGTTAATATGCTGAAAATACGCTGCTCCGCTGTCAGTTTGAAAAGAATTCATCATAAATTTCAAAAAATCCCTAAATTTCTTAAATTTGGAGAATTGCTAGAAGACATCAAGATGAACAACTTTCATGTTGGAAGCTTCGCCAAATTCCATACAGAAGTTCCAGAATTATCAAGATGAGATTGGCTGGAAAAGCAACGCTGGACGATCGATCGGCTAAACGGACGATCAATCGATGAATAGTGATGATCAATCGGTCATAAGAGCGATCGATCGGTCGGGTGGAAACCTAATTTCATAAACATTAAAAATAGAATCCTACTTGAGATGTGGATGTTTTGGCCGAGTCTATCCCTATATAAGGAGGTATCCTGGCCGAAAATTCACCACCCCCATAGAGAGAAAAGAGAAGATTAGGGTTTCTGAAGATGGTGGAGATGCAGTTTCGATCCTTGGAGTTCTTCATCAAACCTATGGCTTCCATCCCCAAGATGAGTGGCTGATTTTTATATCTAGGGATCTCATGAAGCTTTAGTATATCTTCTTTGTATTTTTCTAGTTTGAATCTTGTACTCTTATACTAGACATGATCTTATAGATTTGGTTTTAATGATAAAAGAGTTGAGGGAACAGAGTTCCTTGATGTATTTTTAGGCCTACTTGATTTCGGTGATTGATAGTAGAGATCTATAAGATAGTTTTAATGTGATTTGTGAATGCCGATGAGATACTTTATGCTTAGTGACGATAGGTTGTGCTAAGGTTACCCCGAAGACAAGTTATGCTAATCGAAGATAAAGTATGTCTTTGGAAAGCACTCATCTTCTTTCAGGGATTCATGTAAGCTTAAGAAGCTGTGAATCTATAATGTCTAGATACGAAGACAAGAGGATAACTAGAGAATACAGGAAGTGACACTAAAGTGGATTGAGTAATCCCTAGGTTTTCTCTCATTGATTTATCTTAATTTTAATTTTCATTGCTTTCTTAGTTAGTTTCAATTAATTAAATTCCAGAAATCCAATGAACCCTTGTGTTGTTTTAGAATAGAATATTGAGAGTTAGTTTTGTTTTCGTTGTTTGAATCAATAGTTTCCTTGTGGATCGACCCCGTATTTCATCATTATATTATCCTTTGAATTTAATATTAAAATAAGGCTTTATAAATTTCTAAATTGTGGATTGCATACGACTTAATGACATCGTTTCGCAAGACATCATGTGTCCTTTATATATGTAACCGTGGTATGGATAGTGTAATGTTTTATGAATGTGAAGAAGAAGTGTTTAGCCAGTCATCTCTTGACGTGCTTGATCTCCTTTCTTCTAATTCGTGAGATATTCTCAAATCCAATAAAGTGGTATCAGAGGCAATTTCCATTGAAGATGGTGTATAATCTAGTTCATCCTCAACTTCCAAGACTTACGACGGACGGCTACAATAATTGGTGCATTCAAATGAAAGCACAATTCGGATACCAAGATCTATGGGATGTCGTCGATGGAGGTTTCAGTGAACCTACGGCGCAAGAGGAGGCATCGTTTACCCAGCCACAGAGATGCAGTGAAGGAAGTTAGGAAAAGAGGCAAGAAAACATTATTCTTGTTGTATCAAGGCGTGGACGAGTCGACCTTTGAGAAGATCGCTGAAGCAACTTTTTCAAAGGAAGTGTCGCGCTCCGACCCAGAAAACCCATCCGGACCGGGACACGAGGGGGAAACCTACATCTACTGACAACCAACAGGCGGAGACAGATACAATAAACAAAAGGGCGGAAGTAAAGTTAGCATCTACTAGATCAAAACGTTAAATACATCAGAGTTATACAAATTTACAACATTTACAATTATCAAAAAGAAATAATACATCGTCTGAGGTCTCCGCAAAAGCACAACAAAAGCCGTCCTGGCCCTCATACATGGTCGGCTAGCGACGCGCTGCCGCAGGACGAACACCGGGGGCCCACAGGAGAAGCACTGGTACCTGCACCTGCAAACAACACGGTCCAGGTAGGAATGAGCCAAAGCTCAGCAGGGTTCTACTCTACGACACACACAAGGAAGGGCGACACCAACCGTACTAACTCTGTGCCAAGTGCTGAGGCCTGTCAAGGACCCCATAAATCTCGTCAATAACCCGAAGGGCACCTGTCCAAAGTACGTCCCTCCGCCGGCCACTGTTCAGGGGTGGACCACTTCCGACAATCCCTGACACAGGGTGGACAATGACGCTACCAGTAGGACACTCCTCTCCAAGCGGGATCTCCACGCCCGGCGGAACAACCATGGTCACGACATCCATCTCTCAGCACTCAAGGCACAGAGCCAGTACAAACCCTAAACTCCAGATCAAAAGCTGAGTCCTAACTGGGAATGCACAAATCCCATCATTACCCACAGGGTTTCAGTCCATGTAAACCTCTCCCGCCACAACTAGGGGGACCACAGCACAAGAAGGACACCCTTGCTGATTACCAAGCAGGACCACCCATGACGGGGTAACGCTAACCACAACTTAGCATTTGATACTGGAGTACTAGGGACAAACCCCAAACCCACGCCTAGCCTATCATGCCTCTAATGCACAAGAAAACAGGCAAATATATAAAGCAGTAGAAATAAGCATCAAAACAAGGGCACACATTCGGCCCATTTATACTAAACACTCCCGAGGGTCATGACTCCCTCGGTTCACCACAAAGTGATAAAGAGGCATACATTGTATCACATTTATACTACATAATCCCGGGAGTCACCACTCTCCCGGTTCAACCACAAAGCAATGAACAAACAACGGTTAATAACTATACTACTAAACATATCAGAAAGCTGTACACAAAACCATCATGGCAAGCCCCGTGGGCAAAACCGCTAAAATCGCGTACATACGAAGCCCCGCGGGCAAAACAGTATCAAACATGCGTTCTGGCACAAGTTGGATCGATCCAACATCTTTGGATCGATCCGACTTGCTCTAGGATCGATCCAACTTGCTCTTGAATTGATCCGGCCTGGAAAACCAAGAAAACATCCACAGTCGATCAATCCAACTTGCTCTTGGATCGATCCGACTAGCCATGGGATCGATCCAACTCACCCTTGGATCGATCCGGCTAGGAAAACCACGTAAAGCCATTCCCTCAGGCACTGTTCCTGGGACAAGTTGATTCGATCCGACTTCCACTAATGAACAAGTCGCCCTGAGTGCAACTTGGATCGATCCGACATCCTCGGATCGATCCCAATCGGCCCTCCGGCCAGCTTTCGACGGCGATCACGGCCGGAAAGCTGAGCCAAACTTCACCAAACTTGGTGAGTTGGTAGAGCCGATGCTCACGAAGCTACTCATGGCTTCAAAACCGGAAAAACATCGCCTATGCAAGAAGATCTACTCAGAATACATCAAAATCCGGCGAGAACGACGATGAACAAGAGAAAAACCCAACGAATGCCGTAGGTAGGAACCCTATCTCACAAGAGCTGCTTCAATCCATGAAGCAACGCCTTGGATCTTCCTATTTCCTTCCAAGAGTTCGCCGGACTCGAGCTCAATCGCGGCGAGATCGGAAAAGAAAAGAGAAGGCCCGGCGTCCGTTCTTATACAGGCGCCTCAGTGCGAGTCGGATCGATTCAACCTCCACCTCGGATCGATCCGAACTCCACTCGCGGCCGACATTCCCTAGTGCGAGTCGGATCGATCCGAAGTGGAGTTCGGATCGATCCAACCTGCGCTGGGAAGGGAAATTGGGCTCAGTTCAAGCCCAATTTCGGATCTTTCGATCCCGGGGTCCACCTAACCATCCTATTCAAACACATACACCAAAATAAGGCCTGTGTGTGCACACACGGGTGTGAAACAAACCAACAAGGCGCAATTTACCAAAATTGCCCTTGCGGTCAACAACGAGCCACAGGAATAGAGGAACGGGTCCTCACATGAATCATGGGATTCACTCGCCACCATATTCAAAGGTGAAGAACGGGTCAAGCGGATTCGCCTAAAATGCTGTGATCGGAGTTCGAAACAATCATATGATGGAGACCGAGAGTATCTCGGATATTGGTAATTGTAAACCAGTTAAAGAGAAATGGAGAACAACTTGAAGATATTCGAGTTGTAGAAAAGATCCTTCACTCCCTGACGTCGAAGTTTGAGCACATCGTCGTCGCCATTGAAGAATGAAAGGATATTGAAGCATTATTCATTGATCAATTGTTAGGTTCTCTCCAGATTCATGAACAGAGGTTACAGAGGAAGAACGAAGTCGATGCTACTGAGCAGATTCTTGAATCAAGGTTGAAGGTGAGAGATCAGAAAGGCAAAAAGCCAAGAAGAAGAAGAAAGTCTAGATGATAGAGATGAAGAGCGTCATCAAAGAGGTCAAAGTAATCTCAACAATTGAAGAAGGAAGTTTAGAGGTCTTAATCACTCCAAGTCAAACATCCGATGTTATAATTGCAAGAAATTTGGGCATTATAGTTATGAATGTTGGGACAAAGATCAAAGTGACTCTTTAGAGTCGGGTGGTCAAGTGAATGAACAAACTCTATTGTTTGCAGAAGCAAAGGAAAAAGATGACTTTTCTAGACTCCATCGATGGAAGGTGAGCTAGACGACACTACAAGTTCAAAGCCAAAGAAGAGATTGACCACGCGTCAATATCACAGATTTTTGAGGATGGCGATTCAAGAAGAATGAAGTTAAGATAGTCTATTGCTGATCAGAAGAACAAGTCACAGATATATTCATGAAGCCTCTCTCCCCCGAGCACTTCAAACAAACAAAATCTATGTTGGGTGTTAGTGTGCATGAATGGTTTAAGGGGGATATGTTAGTGACCGATTCATGCATAAGATGCACGTGTAGTGCTTGCATGAGTTCAATGCTATGGGAGAAGTTATTTTAAGTGAATAGATGTTTTTCATTAGGTGTCTATTTATAAAGGGTTGTGTCCTTTACATATGTAACTGTGGTATGAATAATGTAATGTTTTATGATGCGAGGAAGCCTTTAAGCTGTCATCTCTTGACGTGTTTGATCTCATTTCTTCAAAATGATCTGTGCACACGGCCAGCTGGCGTGTGCAATGCACAAGCCTAGCTGGCCAATGTTTCTTACCGGATTAATGGGTGTGAACGCATTTCATCTTCCAACCACAACCGCGTGTCAAAACCAATCGTTGCTTCCTTCGCAAGCTTCTCAAAACCCTCAACCTTGATCATCGGAAGCACAACGCCGACACGACACCGCCTCCCTTCGACGGAAGCATAACTCTCCTCCTCGGGATCGTACCTTCCTCCACGAGCTTCTCAAAACCCTTACCCTTGATTGCCGAAAGCGCAACGCCGACACGACATCACCTCCCTTCGCCGGAAGAATAGCTCTCCTCCTCAAAACTGTCGATCTACCCTCGATAACTTCCTCCGCAAGGTACGAAAAAAGCACCGCCGCCGTCGTCGAAGCCCGCCAAATCGGGGGGAGGGAAACAAAAGAAGAAGGTCAGTATCAGCCTCTTTTCTAAGTGACTGAAATGGGCTTTGATTCGATATCTTTGGATCTGGGTTTTAAGAGGTTAGGGCTCGATGATTGCAGAAGTGGAGTAACGGGAAGCAAAAGGAGAAGGTGAACAACGCCGTCCTCTTCGATCAGGTCAGCTACGATAAGATGCTCTCCGAGGTCCCCAAGTTCAAGCAGATCACTCCCTTCGTGCTCTCTTAACTCTACCACGCTTCTCTTGTGTCTCTCTTGATTTATGTTTATCTATATGTTCTCTTGATCCTGTTGTTTCTTCGTAGGTTTTTTTTTAGTAGATTGAGATTTAATCTAGTTCAATCTCCTATATGATTAATTTCTATCATTGTCTTCTTATTGCTTAGTGACGACAGGGTTTGGTTATATTTGTCTTTAAAATCTAACTAGCCAATCATCCATTGTAGTGGTTGATCAGATGCCTTTGCTTGATTGTCATAGGAAAATAAGGAATTATATGTCAGCTAGTTGTGTTTTTAATTATTGATTTACTTAATAAGTTCTTTTCTTTCAAGAAGTAGTTTCTGCTTGATTATTATTGGCCAAAATGTGTAAAATATTTTCAGCAATTGGAAACATGCTTCTTGAGTGCTGATAATGCCTTCTCCCCATCATTTTTGGGAGACAATATCTTGGGATTGCGTCTTTGACAAAACTATTATGTTTCATTTTTTTATGAAGTTTTGCATGTGTTATATCTGTTTTGAATCTATAAGAGAAAACCACAGCTTGTGAAAGCATACTCTTAAGGAGTGAAGTGCAACAGAGATTATGTCTGTATTAGCATCGTGTGTTGATTTACTTGGTGAGATTGCTTTTTACCTTTGACCTTTTTTGTTGAGGCATATAGTTTGGATCTCTATAGCTAGCTGGATTCCCACTTGTGGAGCAAATTGAACTTTTGCTTGAATTGGAGATAAGTAATTGAGCTTCATGAGATTATGGCGTCACTTGGGAGTAAATGGTTGGATAATAGGATGTAGGTTTTTAAGTTTGGCATGTTGTTGGAAGATGTTGGGGGGGGGGGGGGGGGGGGGGGGGGCAGATTGGGAAGTAAAAGGAGAAGGAATACTTGTGACTTTACTACAAATACGTCAAGAATGAGTGGAGCTTATGGGTGCCGTACAACATATTGTCCTGTCAATTTGGGATTTCATTAGCATATATAGTGCCAAGAAATGTTATTAGGAAGAAGGTTGGAGGATTGTGAACCTAGACCAATTTGCTCATTGTATCTCATTGAATTTGGATCTAAGCTACTTGAATATGAAAAAGAATGGTCTCTTTGAAACATTAAAGAATAGTCAATAAATGCAAACGGTGTTGAATTCAAGCTGGTTAATGTGGTACACAACAATATAATTTTTTTTATGCAGTATAGATTTTGAGTTGCAGTTTTTTCTAATCCCGGTCAAGTCAAGGTTTACCTATTCCTGAATACATGTCTACGCGTATCTCTCCAAATGTTAGTTTTAAGAAGTTTGGTTGGAAGTCAGAACAATGCTAATGCTAAAGGAACTCATTTCTACATGCCTATTAATTTGAAGTTCTTCAGTGAACATTTGAACTGTGGCAGAGGTTACTGTTCTTTCCTTCGATTCCCAAGTGTAATACTCGTTTTTTTATAATTTTGCTAATGTAGTTCACGATCATAGGAATCTGAAGCAGGATTGGATATGTTTTTCTACTCTCTTGACATTTGTATAGCTGTTATTTAATCTTAGTTCCTACATTCGTCATATTGCACAATTTGATGAAACTATTAAAATTGCTGATATTACCTGGTCACGCATCGGGCATGTTATTTGTATTGAATAGCAGCGCGATATAGTCTTACACCATCTTGTTTCATGTTTCTGCTTTAGTATGATTTGCGTCACATTGCTTAGTTGGGTCTGGACATATCATCTATTCCGAGCCCATTAAATGTTGGTACATTGTCATAGAAATATTTTAATTCATGAGTATTAGTAGTTATTTTGAATGATGGTACTTTATGTTAGGATATTCTATAAGAAGGTAGCTACTTCGAGGGTTTCATATCTATCTTAAATCTAAGCAGCGGTTCAAAATATGGTTCGTTTGCACAAGTGAGGATACAACGTCTAGTCTTTTGTTTAACTTCAATATGTGTCACAACACATGAACTTATATTGTGAGTCAAAAAGGAATTAAAAACTTCACTATTGACTTGTTGCTTTTATTTGACATATGCAGGTGGTAAGGCATGAAAGGTTTGTTTCTTTCGCTGACAAGCTGATTGCTGACCTTGGAGCTAGTCAAATAATAGAATGCTATTGGTTACAAGATCCTACATCTGAAGCAGCTTCTGGAGCATTAAGTCCATCTTTTTCTTACTCTCGAGCATGGCTTGTTGCTAAAGTACTTTGCACATGGAAGTGGCAATGTGACTCTGCTTTATTTTCTAACTTACCCTCCTTGAGCAAATTCACTCAAAATGTTACGTATTCTTAGGAGGAAAGCATCATGCTTTTCATACTGAACATACTGCTTGATGTTGTGCCTTAGATGTGTTGTATTCTTGTTAACAGCTTGATCATGTTGCTAAAGTGATTCTGCGCTAAGATGTGTTAACAACTTGATTTTGTTGTTAAAGCTATCAATTATATGATCAATTCATTAGTTTGTGTGTTGTATTCTTGTTAATAGCTTGATCTTGTTGCTAAAGTGATAGGGGTGCATAGGATGCTGATGATTTGTACATTAGCAGCATCTAATTCGTGGTAGTCATATCACGTATATGAACACGCATACCACGAACTGTAACGCATATACCACGAATCAGATGATTTTATCATACATAGGCTGGAAAGGACTCGTACATCAGCAGCCGATGATTCGTGGTAGTCATACCACGAATATGTGACATTCATACGACGAATATATGACATGCATACCATGAATCAGATGATTAAATCCTATACCTATGCCTAAACCAGATCATGATTACTATAAGTTTCTGTGCAACTTGAACAATGTTCACATCACAATGTAACCACTCACTATTTACATGAAATCAGGTTCAACCATACAAACCAAACATGACTCGTACACCAGCAGCTGATGATTCGTAGTAGTCATACAACGAATATGTGATATTCATACCACGAATATATGACATGCATACCATGAATCTGATGATAAAATCTTATACCTATGCCTAAACTAGATCATGATTACTATAAGTTTCTGTACAACTTGAATAATGTTCACATCACAATGTAACCACTTACTATTTACATGAAATCAGGTTCAACCATACAAACCAAACAAGACTCGTACACCAGCAGCTGATAATTCGGAGTAGTCATACAACGAATATGTGACATTCATACCAGGAATATGTGACATACATACCATGAATTATGACATTCATACCATGAATCATGACATTCATACCACGAATCAGACGATTAAATCCTATACATATGCCTAAATCGGATCATGATTCATATCAGTTTATGTATAACTTCAACAACGTTTACATCACAATGTAACCACTCACTTTGTCACAGGATGAAATAGACGTTGCTTTTCAGGCGGGGTTCATGAGTTGAACAAGAGCACTAGAAATGCTAGAGAAAGAGTTGAATACGGTGGGATCCTGATTTCTTAATATTCTAGCCACACCAGCAGCCGATGAGTCGTATCATATATAGCATGAATATGTGACATGCACACTACGAATCTTTGACACCCCTCCTCTACTTAAAACGAATCATGATCAATATCATTCCATGTATAACTTTTGTAATGTTCATATCACAACAACAATCACTATTTACATGAAAATTAGATTCAACCATACAAGACTAACCAACGTGATCAATATCAATCATAGTACAACTTTTGTAATGTTTATATTACAACAACGATCACTAATTGCATGAAATTAGGTCCAACCATATAAGACTAACCAACGCGATTAATATCAGTATCTTTACAACTTTTTTAATGTTCATATCACAACATCGATCACTATTTCAAGACAAAAATTAGGAATGGGTTATTCTTAGACAGATCCAGTAAAGCAGCAAGTAAAGCACCTCCTCGGTGATATGCTACTGAGACTTGTTGATAGCCCTACAAAAGATAGGAAAAGAGCAATAGAAATCAATGTATCTATATTGAATTATGTGTACATGATGTTTAACTTTTATTGTTCACGACGGATTTATTGTCAAGGAAAAGTACCAAAAAAATAATGACTAAGGCATATAAGATATCAACATTTGGGCAAGCTTATATTTTTTCATAACACCAAAAGTATTTTTTAATAATACAGATGGCATGGAAATGGAAAATTACTGCTATGATCTTAGAGAGGCCAATAAGTTGAGAAAAACAATTATGTAAAAGCAATACATAATTGATATCTCCCACATTAGCTCTGAACATTGCGTTGTGATCTTAAATAATAATTAGCAATAATAGTATGACAGATGAGATATGCATTCTGTCATGAACATATACCATGCAATTCTAGAATAGAAGCAGTTGCAGCACCATGATTCTATTTAATGCGGTGTCCACATCACTAGCCGTATTTTTATCCTTTACTTTTCTAAAAGCGTAGAGGATGAATTAGTTCACATATCAGGCTAGCATTTATCATTAGTATATTGCCTTTGAATCTAAGGCTTTGCATTCTCTGAAACAAATATTGCAAAAATCATCTTGGAAACATACATTCAGTTCATAATTTATGTTATTATGACTGAAAATCAGAAGACATTATACAGAAAAAAAAACCCATTACAATCACTAAGTCAAGATAACCAAAAAAACCCATTAAATAGCTTTTCTAGAACTGAAACATTAAAAATTGTTGCATCGACTGGTGAAAAACAAGCCCATAATCAATATACAACCCTTCAATATGTGTCACAATATATGCCAATGTTACCTAGGGCATCATCGAAATCTTGCAAGAAAAAAAGAGGTAAAATCAGCAAACAACCAATGTTTGTGGAGTAATACTTTCCACACCGACCTATAGATCAAGTCCCAATCAACAAACACAAAAATACACCGGCAAAAACCTACCTTTCTAGTCTCGTAGTAGGAAGGGGGTCAATGGAGGCGGCTGGAGGCGGCTGAAGGCTTGGAGGGATGTGGAGCTTGGATCGAGGGGATGCCACCAGGTGGAAGCTTGAATCGATGATTTAGGGATAGATACAAAACATGGAGACTTGGGTCGACGGGAGGGGCGGATCCGACGACGAGATAAATGGTAGAGATGAGAAGTCAAAATTAAAGAATACCGAACTGGAGGTGACGATGGCGGCTGGACGGAGGCGTCGGGGGCGGCCCGCATCTAGGGTTTTGAGGAACAAGCTGAGGTGATTGGGAAAGCAGTGGGTTCTTTTCTCTTCCCTGCTACATTTTTTCTAGCATATCGGGTTCGGTTTCTATGACGATCCATTAAACTGTTACTGCATTAACATTAATGAGTAAAATATGTTATAGTTAGTGGGCCAGGTCCTTTGTCAACTTAGCCGGGAATAATAAATAACACAGCCACCTAGGCATGTGCTTTACACATGCCAGGTGGCTGTGTACACCAATCACTACTCAAAGAGAAATGTTTTGTGTACATGGCTGTGGGGCCATGTACACACACATGAGAGGAGAGAGATAGAGAGAATGAAGGGGAGAGAGCGGAGAAGAGTGAGAGAGAATGGGAGGGAGAGAGGGAGGTGGCATAGCCCCATGAATGCCACCTATTGGGGTACATGCACATGGCATGTACCCCAATCAAAGCCCTTAAATCCAATATTATTTGTAATGAGCATGTTAGTGACACGAGGACTACCACTGATATGCAAATAACTCCCGCTCCTCCTCTCCCGCCCTCGCCGGAGAACCTGGCGAGCTCTCGTCGCCGTTCTTCTTCACCAATCTCTTCATCGATGATGAGGGAGGAGGAGGATACTAACAGTGAGGAGGAATAAGATGCGACGGTGAGGGTGTTCCTGCCATCCGATCACTCTGAGATCGTGTCATGCGCAGTGGATCCGGCGGCCCCTTTCTCCTCGAAACGGGTCCTCTACTTACGATTCTGCGAGCCGATCCTCCTCGACGGCGGCAAGATGAGCTTCTCGCTGGAGATGTCGATGGCAAGAAGGTATATAGACTATCAGCTAGGGAGCTTTGGATCACGTGAGGTGATACCTCTCATTACTGGCAATGGATTCAGTTGCCAGATTCAAGATTAAAAGCCTCTTCTCCAACCAGTCTTTCGATCCAGCTTCCGCCAATGGCATGCAGGGACGGTGATTTCTTGGGTTTGAGATTGATGGGCGGCGGAGGAGATCGAGGGTAAGGCGAAGGAAAAGGTTAGGCGGAGGTGGAGGTAGCAGGGGCGGTCACCTACCCTACCTTCGAGGCTACCGAGGTTGTCGAGGTCGTTGACCTCGCCGTTGAGGCTCCGAGCGGGGGTGGGGGTAGAAAGAGAGGAGGGGGCGGGGGCGGTCGTTGACCCTGCCATCGAGGCTGCCAAGATCGTCGAGGTCACTGACCTCGCAGTCGAGCCGCCGTCGGGTGTGGGGTGGGGGTTGGGGAAGAAGGAGAGGAGGTGGAGAGAGAGAGACAGGTGGCTGAGGTGAGAACATGTAAATTAAAAAATATCAAAATAAGTTAAAAGTGACGGCATGGGTCACACGAGAAGCACGTGGCCTAATTTAGTGTCAGTGTGTGTGGGCTGAAGGCCCACATAGGAGCGCAAACCGTGTAGGCTGAATACGGGTGGCAATTTGGGTCGTGACCCGCGAACCCGACCCGACCCGACCCGACCCGAAATAAATGGGTTCGGGTCGGGTATAAACGGATTCGGGTCATAAAGGGGTCGACCCGTTTATGACCCGCGAATAAACGGGTCGGGTCAGGTTGACCCGCCTAACCCGCGGGTCAACCCGTTAACCCGTTAATTCAACCCTTACCCCCCGACCCACCCTCTCACTCCTCTCACTCCTCTCAGCTCACTCCTCTCAGCTCACTCCTCTCACCTCTCAGCTCTCACCCTCTCTTCCCGTCGCGGCGTCCTCGACGCGAACCCGAGGTCGCCTCAGCTTCCCGTCGCGGCGTCGCTGTCCTCGGCCTCCCCGAGCCCGAGGTCGCCTCAGCGCCGACCACGACCGCCACCGACCTCACGGACCTCCACGGCCTCCGCGGCTCCGCACCCCACAGTCCCACTCCTTCCCGTCGTGGCGTCGCCGTCCTCGACCTCCCCGAGCCCGAGGTCGCCTCAGCTTCGTCGCGGCGTCGCCGTCCTCGACCTCGACATCGCCGTCGTCGACCTCCCCGAGCCCGAGGTCGCCTCAGCTTCGTCGTGGCGTCGCCGTCCTCGACCTCCCCGAGGTCGCCTCAGCGCCGACCACGAGGTCCACGACCGCCACCGACCTCGAGGACCTCCACGGCCTCCGCGGCTCCGCCCCCCACTCCTTCCCGTCGAGGCGTCGCCGTCCTCGACCTCCCCGAGCCCTAGATCCGCCTCAGATCCGGCCAGATCCGGCTAGATCCGGCCAGATCCGGCTAGATCCGGCCAGATCCGGCCAGATCTGGCCAGATCCGCCTCAGATCCGGCCAGATCCGGTGAGATCCGCCTCAGATCCGGGCCGATCCGGTTGTTTCCCGGCCAGATCTGGCCAGATCCGGCCACCGGCGGCGCTCGCGCCGCCTCTCCCTCCTGGGCGTGGCGGGTTGCCGTGGCGGGTCAACCCGAACCCAACCCGACCCGTTTAATAAACGGGCTAGGCGGGTCGGGTCGGGTTAACCCGTTTATAATTGGGTCGGGTTCGGGTTTATAAACCTGACCCGTTTAATAAACGGGTCGGGTTCGGGTTTGGTGTTTTGTTAAACGGGTCAGTGTATAACCCGACCCGCGAACCCGAATTGCCACCCCTAGGGCTGAAGGCCCAGGTAGAGACTTAAACGTTAATTGAAGGACTAGATGTCAACTTTTTGAAGATAAGAGGTCATATAATAAATAAAAGGGGTTTTTGTAGGGAGCACCATAAGTAGATCTTATTCTACTAATAAAACAATAACTATTAGAATCAACTCCTTAACACCATCTTAGCGTTTAAAATACTATTATACCCATCTCTCTATTATTATCATCATAACCATTTACAACACCTCCCCCTACATATCCGGATTGCTCCCCCTCCAGATCCGCCGCCGCCCCCACCCCAGATTCGTGTCCGGAAGCGCCCACATCCAGATCCCCCCCCTTCCACCCCCAGATCCGTCGTCGCCCGCTCCCAGATCTAGATCCGCCACCGCCCACACCCCCAGATCCGTCGTCGGCCACTCCCAAATCCCGATCCACCGTCGCCCCTACCCCCATATTCGCCGTCGGCCGCCGCCGCTCCAGATCCAGATCCGTCACTGGCTGCTCCCAGATCTTGATCCGTCAGTGCCCCACCCCAGATCCGTCGCCGGAAGCACCCACATCCAGATCCAAATCCGACCGGCTCCCACCTCCAGAGCCGGCGCGGTGGAGCTTCATGTTGAGGAAGACATGGACGTGGCCTTCTCTTCTAGATCGCGGTCGTGTGCCTCAAGAGCCAGACAAGCTCTTTAAAACATATGATCTTCTCCTCAGCCACCATCTCCATCTTTCTTACAACTTCTTGTATGACTTCTGCAATTCGATTGCAAGTGAGTTTACATATGCCATTGTTTTATAAGTGAGTGGGTTGATGGCTGAGTGAGTTTGGTGAGAGGTCCATGTCCAATATTCTCTTTGCATATTTCCCTCTTCTCTTCTTGATTAAGATACATAATGAATTTCAATATTATGTGCTCATACAAGGTTTGTAGATTTCCCTTTCTCTTCTTGATTAACATACATGAATGGATTTCAGAATTCTCTTTGCAAAAAGAGAATACCTATCAAAGAGGATTCAGAGCTAATGTATGATTTGGATTGTGCTCTTTTCACTTTGTAGTATTCTATTTTCTCTTTTTCATTAATATCCATGAATGGCCTGAATCGTCCATTTCCTCATTTTGATTAATATATATGAATGCATTACAATATTCTCTTTATAAAAAGAGAATACATATCAAAGAGTGTTATGTGCTCATACAATGATTGCATACTTGCATTTTCTGTTCTTGATTAATATACATGAATGGATTTAGTATTCTCTTTGTAAAAAGAGAATACCTACCAAAAAGTATTATGTGCTCATACAATTTTTTCAGATTTCCCTCTACTCTTCTTGATTAATATACATGATTGGATTTCTGAGAAAAGAGAATTCTGAATTAGTCCGGCAATATACTAGGCATATAAACCATAAAGAGAAATGAGAAAAGACATATAAACCTTGAATAGATTTCACTATCAAAGAGGATGTAGAGCTAATTTATGGTTTGGATTGTGCTCTTCACTTTGCAATATTCTCTATGCAGTATTCTCTTTTCAATTTTATCTTTGCAATATTCTCTTTGCAGTATTCTCTTTTCAATTTTATCTTTGCAATATTCTCTTTGCAGTATTCTCTTTTCAATATTATCTTTGTAATATTCTCTTTGCAGTATTCTCTTTTCCATATCTTCTGTGCAATATTCTCTTTTCTCTTTTCTTTTTTCTCGCTATGATGTTAATTGCTGGAACTAAGAGTTGGTGGCTGCAAGGAGTTAAAGGATCTTGAATCGATCAATCTGGGATGGTTGAATCGGATCTGGATCGGATCTGGATCCAATCAGATGCAAGGGGATCTGGATCAACATGGCTGGATCAGGATAGATCTGGTCTTGGGTACTAAAATCCGAGGTCGGAAGGGAAATGATGGTGACCGCGACCTAGGGGAAAATGACGCCGGCTGCCGGATCTCACCGGAAGGGAGACGGGGAAGGACCGGCGAGGTCTTGGGTACTAAAATCCGAGGTCGGAAGGGACCCGGAATGTCGGAGAAGCGGATTTGAGAGGGGCGGTGCTGTAGCTTGTGGAGATCCCGATCCGTGTGTAGGAGGACGTCGCGCGCAGGAGGACGGTGGAGAAGAGGATCCGGGCAGACTGATGGGCGCAGAGGGGCATATTGATGGGCGCCATTGCTCTCTTCGCCCCTTCTCGGATGGCCTCCTTCAACATGCCTAAATTCCCAAGGAACTCCACCCGGATGCCGAGCTTGTTGATGACGCCCGCGTTGTCGATCAATGCCTGGAGCTTCTCTTGAATGAGGTCCATCACTTGCTGCAAGTCAGTGGGATTCCGGTTGAAGTTGTCTATGCTGAACGCGTAGAGCGTGACGCAGCTGATCCGCATCTCGCAGCAGTACCGGAGGATTGACATGATGTTGAAGAAGCCGGCTTGGTAGCCTTCCTAGCCACTAAGGTTGTACTTCCTGCTGTACCGCCGGTTGCCGTCCAAGATGAAGGTGACGTGGCGGGGCATAGGGCCGACGGAGAGCACTTGGAAGAGGCATCGCCGGAAGAAGGAAATGGAGTAGTTTATGCCGCGATCAAATCACGCCGGATTCGATTTGATTGGATTTCGCCAAATATAGGAATAAACCTACCAACCCATAACTGTCTTATAAGGATGATAGAGATATACCAGGCAGGGGCAAAACTGTCATGTAATATACATAACCTCCCTTAACAGCCTTGAAATGGTGTTTATACATGAAAATATCATATAATGGTGTACCACTAAATAAGTTTCCTAGATTAGATGTAAACCGTAATTATCTATAAATAAAACTACATGATACTAATTGATATTTTAACCTATCCAGAATAACAAAAAACACAAACAAAAAAACCACAAGAACTTGTGCTTTAAACTCCCACCAAGAAAATCGTTCTTGAAGTCCTCGTTGTATCTCTTCTTTTCTAACTATTTCCTAACTTAGCAGAGAATCCAACACCCTCTCTCGATTAATTCTGTCATCAACATGTAAGACTACCATAAACTAATCATATCTTTTTTGGTTACTTAAAATGTCCTAACTCATGGAGACAAATGTCCTACATCTCTAACAAATTTAAGGGCTTGGAGATTGGCCTCCAAGACCAATCCATTACTACCACCAGCTACTCGAAGTACTCAATCAACACCTGTCCATACACTATCCATATACCAACATGTCTATACACGTATTATTAGAATGATTTGTGTGTAATGTACGTGAGGCTCTCATTAGTGGCTATAGAGGGCTTAAAAAAACTCAAATATAAATCATCATGTGTATGTGCTCAAATCATTATTTAGTCCAAGGTCTAACTACTGTTTACAAGGTGCATGTCAACTCTTATCATGGGACTAGCCATGTAAACAACATAGACGATGATGATTTCAACATCCGCTAGTAAAAGCTAGTGATAAATGCGAACTGCGCCTTGACAGTAGTTCAACGTGATAATTAAACTAAGACACGGAGGAGGATGCCTTTGCAGTTTTGGCTCGTGGTGCTCCAAGGAACCTTGCTTCACTCTGACTCACAGCCGCTTTCTTTTCCCACGCCACGCCACGCCCTTTTGTTTTGCTTCTAGTTTGGTCCTTGTATGCAATTTGATCTCAACCCTTGGATTTAATTAATTAAAAAATTCAATTAAGATAGGTTGCGTGTTCAAATGGGACTGTTTGGTTGCTTGCATCAACTGATGCATTCTGCATCAATAGATCCAAAGCAGTGTAAATTGGTTAACCAGATGTATCAACCAATGCAGCATCAATTGATGCAAAAATACCATTAATGTTGTATCATGTGAAATCATTAAAATGACCGTTTCACATGATACATCATTAGATGAATTTGGTTGACTGGTGCAGTATCAATCGATGGAGAATGCATATCCGTTGATGCAAGCAAACAGCAACATCTATCCATAGTCCAAGTCAAAATCAATTTTGCTAGCGCCAAGGCCCTAGCCACGTGTCTCTAGGTGATTTCGCCACGTGTCTTTAGCCAGCATACCCTCTCGGCAGCCAAAATTTCAATTTGGCGCTCGAGATTCAAAATCACGAGAGGTTCAACCCGGTCTTTCTCTCTCTCTCTCCCCCCACAACCCCCCTCCCCGACCTCTCGCAACTCTCTCTCTCCCGGCGTCTGCGTCACCAGATCGGGGTTTTGGGACCCTCTCTCTCCACGGCTTGTGACCTCTCCACGCCGCTGCCCGACCTCACTGCCTCTCGCCGGCGCCGACAAAATGGATAGCCAGCCCGATGCTCTCTCCCCCCGCCGCAGCCCTCGCCTCTCACCCCTCGCCGTAGCCGTTCCCCTCTCGGCGCCTCCATCGCCTCTCCCCCCCCGCCGTAGCGCTCGCCTCTCTCCCCTCACCGCAGCCGTTCCCCCCTCGGCGCCTCCATCGTCTCTCTCCCCCCACCGCATCCATCGCCTCTCCCACCTCGCCGCAACTGTCGACTCTATCCCCGCCGCAAGGTATGTTAAACTTCCTATGCTTATGTCAATCTTTTAGATAGCTGTCTACAAGATCATCCAATTTCTCTTCTGTCAATTTATCCACATCCATCAACTGTGTTCTGATGCTCTCACTTGGTATGACCTGTTTTATACATATATACGTAATTAAATTTGGTCAGTAACTTGCAAGACAACAGTACGAGCCATTATCTAATTTTTGATAAGGATGCATTAAAGTTGACAAATGTAGTGGACTTCTCAGTATCTTGTATCAAATAGTTTGTAGTGATGAACTTCTTACCTGTAGTAGCCCCAAATCAGAGGACAAATTCACAATTCTTGGTGAGTGGGATAGCTCAAGGAGAGGAATTAGTGCCTCTGTTACTCTCTTCGTTCCGGAATAGTTTATATTGATGCATTCTTGTGCGTTCTCATAAGTCTCAGATGACATCTCTACAATGCTATAAAATAGGGCTTCTTCGTCACGCTGCTGCATGCATGTGAAAACATGTCATTGTGTAATCCTCTAGAAATCCATTTGAAAATGTGATACTTAATAATGTCCACATCATGCACACTTACCTGCTAGGAAAAATTTGCAAACTTAATAGCTATAAAGTGCAATCATGATCCATGAATACTGTATCTTTCTAGCCTTTGGGCTTGTCTAATCCAAAAAAAAAAGGAAGAAAATACAATTCTGTGAGGCAATCGCGTGATAGAGGTAGGTATGTTTATATAAGATGAAGCAGATAACATCATTGGCAGTATAATCACCCAAACCATTCCCAAAAATGCCAGAATTTGTGAGGTGGCCTGTGCTTATTCTAGCCATACTAGCGTCCATTGCTAGAATAAGCACAGGCTAGAATAAAGTTGCTAAGTAGATGGTTTGATACTGATAAGATATCAAATGCATGAATGTATGGTCATGTTTATGAAGGCATTGAGAGGAAATCCTACAACATTCTTGTCTAAAGACTAACCGATGTTATTTGTCTCCTAATGTACATGCATATCAATATTGCTTCTTTCTGACATTAGAGCAAAGTTTAGTTTCAGTAATTCTCTGATAATAGTGTCTAAAGTCAAGAGGTCATGTAGATATATATATGCAGTGACAATGATTTTATTCCTTTGCATTAAACTTGTACCACATATTTGTTTTTTTGTAGGATGATTGAACTGGATTTGGAACCGAAAGTTGGGCAAAAGTTCGAATCAAAAGAAGAAGTTCTAGAATATTACAAAAAATATGCGGCACTAAAAGGCTTTTGTGTGGTGACACGATGGTCCAGTAGAAGGAGGAATAAAGTAACTGTAACATACGGTTGCCATAGGAGTGGAAAGTACAGGAATATTGGTAAGAATCCTGTTAATCCCCTTCCAACCACAAAAACAGAATGTGAAGCACGCTTATGTGCCTCTTTGCAAGCTGATGGGAAATGGATGGTGAATTCAATTTTCCTCGACCATAACCATGACATGGACCCTGAAAAAGCCAAATATATTAGGTGCAATCGGGCACTCCCATCACATGTCAAAAGAAAAATTGAATTGGATGCGACAGCTGAAATCAGGATGAATAAGACTATGACCTCATGTATCATTGAGGCAGGGGGGCATGATAATTTGACATGGACAGAGAAAGATGCACGAAACCATCTTGATAAAGTCAGGCATCTAGATCTAAAGGAAGGGGATGCCGAGGCAATGCAAAAATATTTTGAGAGAATGCAGAATGATAATGGGGATTTTTTTTATCTCATCGATGTCGACGAAGAAAATCGACTTAGGAATGTTTTTTGGGCCGATGCAAGGAGTAGAGAGTGCTACAAAGAATTTGACGATGTGGTAACTTTTGACACTACATAACTTGTTAATCGGTATGACATGCATTTCGCACCATTTGTAGGGGTTAACCATCACGGACAGTCGATATTATTTGGATGTGGTTTGGTCTCACGGAAGGACACAGAATCGTTTGTCTGGTTGTTTAAGAGCTGGCTGTCATGCATGTCTAATCGCCACCCAAACGCAATTATCACAGACCAATGTCGGGCGATGGAGAATGCAATAGAACAAGTTTTTCCAAATACACAGCATCGTTGGTGTTTATGGCACATCATGAAGAAGATTCCTGAAAAGTTAAGGGGGTACACCATGTATCTGAGTGTTAAATTGAGGTTGAAAAGTTTGGTTTATGATTCCTTGACTCCATCGGAGTTTGAGCAAGGTTGGGCCGATTTTATTGAAGAGTACAGTCTACAAGATAATGGTTGGTTACAAGGATTATACGAGGATAGGGACCGATGGGTACTAGCCTTTCTGAAAGACACTTTTTGGGCAGGTATGTCAACAAGTAAGCGGAGTAAGAGTATTAATACCAATAGTCTATGCATCTTATGTGACAGTATTAAACGTTTCTACTTTTGCTAGCATTAAAGGTAATGCTCTTCCATATGAAATGTTAAGTTTTCTTTCAATGGTTTACTGCATGTCTATTGTGTTAGACATTGAATTCTTTTTGTTTAGATGTCCCTTGTTGTGCATATTGGACTCGTTATATCCAGAAAAAACATCAGTGTTGCAAGTTCATATGGCAGTAAATTTGATTGCATATTTCTTAGGTGGTTTATATTTCAAATCAAATTTTTGGGAATATTGTTCTTGTTCCTTTCAAAAATGCTCCACTGAATAATTATGTATATTTTCTACAGTGAAGTCCTGGCTAAGAATAGGTTTGCTAAAGAAGCTGACATCCATTGATGAGTTATGCTTTAGAACTTCATTGGCTTACTGGCTAACTCATGGGAAATGTTATGGTTGGGTTATTGGCTTTTGGCATTAGCAATTTGAAAGCTCTTGTGTTCACCAAGACTGATGACTGAAAGTAAGAGATATTTTTCTAGATTGGAACATTCTTAGTACACCCACTTATGGAGCACACCCAGTGACATTATTCATGTCACTATGGTTTTACTGATGGCACTATCATAATAAAGCATTTGAAATAAGGAGAAGCATCGAATTAAATTCTTAGGAGCTGTCTACTCTTTGATTAGTAGAAACAGATTTGTCCTGTTTCAATTTCCATTAATATGTTGATATAGTTTGATAATTATTCTCATCATGATCTTTTGGCCAGGTATGTCAAAAACTCAGCGGAGTGAGAGTATTAACGCATTTTTTGATGGATATGTCCATTCAAATACGACATTGAAAGAGTTTGTGTCTCAATATAACAATGCATTACGTAAGAAAGTGCAAAAGGAAAAGGAGGAGGATGCTCGGTGCACAAATATACAACTTCCTGTCATGTCTCCTTATAAGTGGGAGAATCAATTTCGAAATGCATACACACTGGCAAAGTTGAAGCAATTAAATTGTCAATTTGTTGAACAAATTGGATGCAAGAAAGAGAGCCGGTTGTTGATGGTATTTCAAAGTTTAGAATTGAGCATGACACCTATGTTGGTAAGAAAAAAATGCCGAAGCACTATACTTTTTTTGTTCATTTTAATCAGGAATCAGGAGAAGCAAAGTGTAATTGCCGAATGTATGAGAGTAAGGGGATGGTGTGCACACACATGATATCGGTTTGGAAGGTCATGAGAATCGAAAAAGTGCCTGAAAAATACATTCTCCGGCGTTGGACTAAAAACTTGGTAAGGAGTTATACCAATGTGAGAGTTTCATACGTGGATTGACAAAGAAAACCCGAATGGATTCGCTATGATAAGTTTCAAAAAATATTCCGTGTCGGGGCCGAGAAGGCCATGCATTCTGATACAAAGGTTGCCTACTTCATCAGGGGATTGGCACAAGTCGTTGAGGGGTTGGATTCTGTTGATGAAGATGAGTGTGTGAGCAACATTCCTATGCCTGCTAATGTAGAGGAGTTGTTTCATGAAAATGGGCAAGAAGGATTAAGTTGCTTGGGCAATCCATCTCTCGGTGCTCGAAGAGGACGACCGCCGATAAAAAGGAAGATATCCGTGCAGGAGCAAGCTACTAAGAACAAAAAATCAACAAAAAAGGCAAAAAATTCACAGGTATAGCATTTGTTGTGTAAGCATTTTACTTATACTAATATCCTTTTTTAATTAGTCTAATTTTTTCAAAATCAGCATGTGGATGTAACTGGTGGAAATGATGCATTCGTGATGTCCAATCCTTGTTACACTCAAGAGAGTATAAACTTTTCGGTATGAATTACTTTATTTTTTTCATTCTTTTGTGTTATGCGGCATTTCGTTGTTATATATGCATTGATTGATTTTTTTTTCTTTTGGAATTTGTAGTTATCCCAAACGAGTGTACGAGATGGTGGTTTGTGGAACTACGACCTAAACGAAGCTCCGATCGATTTTGAAAGGCATCAAGAAGCATTTGGTGGTGGTGGCCCTTCTTCTTGAAGATTTTGGGTTTGAGGTACTTACAATTTCATGGAGAATTATTTCAGTTGAGTATTATTTTATTTAGGCTTTGGTCTTTCTGAAGGTAGCTTGCCTTTATAGCCTGTGCTTCCAACATGATATTTAGTTTCTCGACTACTTTGTTCACTGAAATGGCATTTCTTACCACGTATTCCGATCTATCAATTAGGAAGGATGGAAATTTGTATACAATGTCCTTTTGTTTCTAAATGCATGGATTATGACTGATAGATAGTGCAAATAAAGTTCCAGGTTGCAATAGTGACAAATCCTACTCTGATTATGTGCAATTTTTATAGTCCAATTTGCATAGATCTTGTTTGGTCTCTGTACATTGTTAAGCCCTTAAAATCATGCAATTTATCATGATACCATCCTGCCTTATGCTGTCTGTTCATATCATTTGGATTGCAATAGGTAATGGTCATATTCATTGGCTTAGCACTAGCTGTTCATATGTATTTGTCTTTCTTTGTGTTTTGTTTTGACTAGAACTGTCTGAATATTTTGTTGGTCTTCAGGGTAACAAGTCAAGTTTGAACTGCAGTAAAGAAACTGATGGAAAATTTCAAGTGGCACAAGTGGATAGTCCTGCTTGTCCTACTTCTCTCATGAATCATAATCAGCTCCTTTCGCAAAGTACAGATCTTGAAAGCCAAAACAGTACACCGACTTCAGAATTTGAATATGCTGAAACTGGTATGGGCATCAAATCTTCATCTGAATCCGCTATATGAAACATGCAGATCATCTTTGTCTATAGGCAATTTATGTAGAACTGAGAATTGCTTAGAATTACTGAATGGCTAGGCTGCAGGAACTATTTCTCTGCTTGTTAAAGAATTATTCCTTGCTGCTGGATGCATGTTTTTCTTTTTTATGATCTTGTTCTTGTGATAACAAGAAAGTTGAATTTTAAATGTGTAACTTTGGTTTCTAATTTTAAGTTTGCCTACGAACCTAAGCTGACTTGTTTTGGTGAAGAAATTTAAATACTCTCCGTATTAATGTTAGCATCGGAAGAACACATTGAATTTCAAATGTTGGCTTCTTCTTTGAACTTTTGACTGTTTGGACCTCTATAGCTTGCTTTCAGCTGCTTATCCGAGGCATTCCTGAATTCATAATGGTATGTTCTGTTAGGTGGTTCACTTTTTCTTTTTGATCGGAAGGTATTGAGATACTTTCGTAAGGATGGCCACAATTGGAGGAAGAAGAAAGATGGGAAGACTGTGAAAGAAGCTCATGAGAGGCTAAAAGTAAGTGCTGGCTATGAAATGCATTTAAGAAAATTAATTCACAAAGAAAGATGGGAAGACTGTGAAAAAAGCTCATGGTAGGGGTTTCACCTTTTGATGAATTTTGTCGTTGGAATTAAAAGTTTCCTTTTCTGCATTTTGTGTTTGTCATTACTGTTATATATGTGACGTTTATGGGAATAATGGTGTTTCAATGTTAAATGCTATTATAGTCTGGAAGTGTTGATGTGCTGCATTGCTACTATGCTCATGGCGAGGACAATGAAAACTTTCAAAGGTATTCCTATGTAACCTTCTTCATGGGATCCATTTACATGCTTCCCATTCTTGTTGTGCTTGCCTCTGCAGTTTCCCTCAGGCAGCAGCCGCAGCTCAAGCTGGTGTATCTGTTGTCCAGATATTTGTTGGTCGTCTTAGGCTGAGTACCAAAATGATAGGTACTAGGTGACTTCATCTCATATTGTGGAAATATTTTTTTACAACACAGTCATGAGTGGATGTGCTACAGGATTGGGCTCGCAATCATTCTGGTGATCCTGAAATAGAAGCTGCTAAGAAAAGAGGAGAAGATCCAGGATTGGCTCTGGTCAGTCCATGCTACTCGATTCTTTCATAGATATTTAGTTATAAATGCAAAGTACCATTGATTCTTTTAGGTTACATAGAAAAGGTCAAGGGTTTTTTTTCCCTTCAGATTTACTCACTGCTTTCACATCTCTGCATTCCTATTCTTTCCCGCAGTTAAGCATTTAGAGCAGTTATGAATCAAGCAGCGACACAAGATGGCCATTCCAATAGCACTGCATTTGATCCAGGATCATCAATTCCTCTATCCGAGGTATCGCCATCGACTCCGATTGACTCATCCGTCACGGAACCTAATTCTTCCTAGCCATTTCCAACTGCTGTTGGTACTGCTGAATCTGAAACAAATGAAAAAGAAGAAGTAGCAATTCCACTCAATGCTGCTGATACTGCTGGAACTGAAACAAATGAAAGCAAAGAGGTGGCATTTCCACTCAATGTTGCTGATGATACTGCTGAAACTCAAACAGATGAAGTAGCAACTGGAAAGAGTTCTTCACAAAATTCATATTAATCAGTTCAACTGCTTCTGAATCTGATTCTAAACAAACCAGTATGATATTTTTCACTTTCTTGTAATCACATGGCATATTCTTGCATGTTTGGAAGGTGGTAATGTGCCAAAAAATCTTACAAATCTTGTGAAAAAACAGAACAAAAGTTTGAATCACACTTTGAGACCATGTTTAAGAAAAGGATGGATCAATGAGACAAACATTTGAGAGTTGCAGGTGGGATGTTGAGTACAATTCTATCATTTCCAGTACTGGAAGTATGTTTCATGTGCCACTTAGCTCAATTATTGACCTAAAGAATAGAGCCCCCCCCCCCCCCCACACCCCCCACTTAAATGATTTTATTGCCAAAGTTTAATGTAGCAAAAGTTCATGTGATTATTCTCATCATGATTTTGCTTGTTTGAACAGCTCTTTCATGTTTGCAAATGCCACAATATCTTTCGATCGATTGGTGTCCACATATCCTGGACCCTTGTATAAGGAGAACAACCGCGTGTACTGCAAGGTGAAGCACGGGTAAGCATAGTATAGTTAAGCATCAATAGAAGACCCAAGGTGTTCCAAGCTTAACAATACGCCACCACTCTATTTGAAGAGAAAGACCTTGCCATTAGTGAACCCAACATTTAAACAATGAAAGCAAGTTGAGAGTGGCCACCATAGCAGCCATAGGTGCTACTCTGGCTCAATTAGCAGAAGTCCACAGTGAGAGCAGCAGGAGACAGCTGGCTACGAGTGGCCAGATTGAACTGCCATTTCCCCACCGAAACCAGAATAAAAAAAACCCAACTTTTAAACTCCAAATGCAAAACTACAGATATCCGAGTTTAATTTGTAATTCTTAATAGGCCAAGAATAACAACTTCCTATAGTTAAATCTTACTTGAATTTCTCTGTATGGATAAATATATATGAAGGTGGTCTTCTGGCTGGTCTTGCCTAAGTTGATCAGAGACCTCGCTAGACAATCAAGACAGGAAAGCAGCAATATCTGCCTCTCTTGGACCCAACACACCCAAAAGCAGATGCATATATTAGAAATTAATTTGGCGTCATGAACATGCATTATCATGAAAACACTGTACTTGAAAACTTCTTGCTGATTCTGCCTCTACCTCTATGTTCAGCGGGAAATTTCTGGTTATACTACACTTGTGTATTGAACACAGAAGTCACAGGCGCCCCTGGCCACTGCAAAAACTGGACCTAAAATTTTCTGATGAGGTGGTCTACACAGATTCTCCTTCCAGGAGAAATATGGTTTTTCTACAACATCCAAGGACTGCTTGACAAAATAGCACGGCATGGATATGTTAAACACCTAGGCAGTATAATTGGTGCACACTTCGTTAAGTGACTTAGTAGGGTCGGATTATGTTATGTTTGAATGCTTACCTTTTCTTGCAATATCCACACAATACCTGTGCTAAATGCGTGTTTAACCATGTTAATATAACTAGGCCTTCTGCAGTCTCCATTCACCATTTATTACAATTCACTCTAACGTGCCAATGCTTCAAAGAACTTATTGACAATCATAGTCATTTTAATACAAAGAAAACTTGCCACAAGAAGCAATAAGGAAAGAACAAGGCTATTGATGCGAAAACCAAACTAAACTCTAGAAATGCCGAAGAGTGCTAATAGATTGATAAAGAAGCAGACTCAAATATCATCAAGCCAAATCCAAATCCTAAGAAAAATATCATTAAACCCGCATCAAAATGTAAGGATAAGAAGAAAACCTTTTCCTGGCTGCTGTGCTTAGGAAATTCGAGTACTCCTTGTTGAATTGTTGCATTGTCTCAATGGCACTTTGTTGCTTGTTCATCGCAGAGTTGAACTCTAAGAAATGACCTCTTAACCTGAAGCCATGGAAATGGTTAGTTTGCTTCTCTCATCAAAATGCGGACGAGGGGATGCATTTCGGTTGAAAGATAGCAGCATCATATAACCTGTTCTGGCAGTAATGGGTTCTGAAGGAAGGAGTACTCTCGGAAGTCAATTTTTGGCCCAAATTCAGCTTCAGGCAGATCACTCAGCATAAAGTTCACCTGCATAGCAGAACTCCTTAATGTTACAAGACAAGATGTCAAAGTCAGATAAAGGGGAAAAAATAGTCTACAAGGCAAAATCTGAAATGAGGTAGCAATAACGGTACTATCTTCTCTTCTCAGTCTGGTAATATTTTTATTTCTTGCTCCATTCAGCTTCAAGAGAAGAAATGCTTTAACTTATGCAACTAAGTCAGTCATTTTTGCATTAAGATTGACCCACGGAACGCAATAGTGAAGCTTGCAGAACTAAATCTGGTGACGCTGTGTGCTGAGTGATACATATGCACCTTGATCCGCTATAGCTCATGAGTGGATGAATGGATGCATGGATGCCTAGTGATGCACAAAAGGGTGCACTCTAATGCATCGTCATATACATCGTCCAAACATCAAACAGTGGAGAACAACATCTATTGATGCACTCGCATCACATGTGGGTACCAAAGGCCACTAGTGAGAATACAAATAGAAGTTTGTATTTTAGAACAAACAGCAATAAATCAAATTCTCAAAGATGACATCCTCTATACCACCATCCCCAACTATAGCAAGAAGACGTCACAAACCCAAGTCACAACCCTGCATTAAAAGCCTGAAACGAGGAAGATACTTCGAAATTATTCTAATGACAATACCTCAAAGATGTGGTCCATGGGGCATAGAAAGGGCTGCCTGGTTATCGTCCCTTCCAGTGTACCAGGATGTCCAAACCACATTCGATCAAACCTGCACCACAATGGAGGCATTACCTGAGAATAAAGATTAAAGAAAAGTCAGGTAATGGAGTTCAATACCCACTGCAGAACTAGGTAATTTGACAAATTATATGACTGCACAAGAACTAACAGAGGATCATCAGCTATCCTCAGAAGTTCTAAAGTGCTACAACATCAAATCCTTTTACAAGTTGAAATAGGGAAAAACATCTTGACTTCATACAACAAAAGATGACACATGATAAATTCTACTGATATCAGTGAATCTCTAACTACCAGCACATACACAAGTTTCTGGGATAAACGGGACCTTTGCCATCTCATTGAACCACAAAGACTCAAACTCAAAGAAATTCTGAATAGGATGGTTGTCAATTAGTTTTATCCATGCACAAAGTGATGAAGAAAACTTCACCTGAAGCAACTGGAGAAAACAATGAAGAGGTTCAAAATGGAGAAGACTTTTTGAATAAGTTGAAGAAGATTATAATATTGATGTACAAATAACTCGTTTTGATAAAGGAAATAACTTGATAGGACAAAAGATTTGGAGCAGTAAGAGATGCAGAAAAGGGCAAAACTACTGGGAATTTTAAACTATGCAGATTCATCAACGAGGAGCTCCATTGCAAGTGTGTAAATGCTGCAAGAGAAATAAGGTAAATTTCGACAAGAAGAATAAGTTGTGCATCAACAAACTCAGCAACCTTAACCACTTTGGCAAAAGCCAGATGCCAGATGAAACTAGAAGCCTCTCTTATGCATGTGAAAATCGAACTCCAATACTCAAAAATGAACACAGTTGATGGATGTGGATAAATTGACAGAAGAGAAATTGGATGATCTTGTAGACAGCTATCTAAAAGATTGACATAAGCATAGGAAGTTTAACATACCTTGCGGCGGGGATAGAGTTGACAGTTGCGGCGAGGTGGGAGAGGCGATGGATGCGGTGGGAGGAGAGAGACGATGGAGGCGCCGAGTGGGGAACGGCTGCGGTGAGGGGAGAGAGGCGAGCGCTGCGGCGGGGGGGAGAGGCGATGGAGGCGCCGAGGGGGGAACTGCTGCGGCGAGGGGTGAGAGGCGAGGGCTGCGGCGGGGGGAGAGAGCATCGGGCTGGCTATCCATTTTGTCGGCGCCGGCGAGAGGCAGTGAGGTCGGGCAGCGGCGTGGAGAGGTCACAAGCCGTGGAGAGAGAGGGTCCCAAAACCCCGATCTGGTGATGCCGACGCCGGGAGAGAGAGAGTTGCGAGAGGTCAGGGAGGGGGGTTGTGGGGGGAGAGAGAGAGAAAGACCGGGTTGAACCTCTCGTGATTTTGAATCTCGACCGTCAAATTGAAATTTTGGCCACCGAGAGGGTATGCTGGCTAAAGACACGTGGTGAAATCACTGGAGACACGTGGCCAGGGCCTTGCTAGGGCCTTGCAAGGGCCCTGGCGCTAGCAAAATCGTTATCCGTCCCAACTACCGTTTGATATGACATCTGAGAGGAACGACATGGGGAAATGGCTAGGGAGCTAAACTAGGTAGGTAACCCAAATATCTGGGATTTAGACAGTTAAGAAGCGAATTAAGAGAAGTGGAAGGAGAAGAATATGCCCGTGAAGTTGCATGTTGTAAGGAACTAGTACTCACCTGTGCCTCTGGCACAGTTTTTAGTTATTGTTAATATAAAATTTTAACAAACTCCATGTAGTTGATCTGGTTAGACAACTGTGTTGACCCGTAGGTGGTCCAGGGTTCGAAGGTTGGTCATAACTTTTTGTTCATTGCCACCATAAAACATAGCCAATAAAATATCAAATATAAAAATATATATATATATATAATATAATAAAATAAAATAAAAATATTATAAGTCTAACTTAGGGTATATATAAAATAAATATAAATATAAGTCTTTGCATATTGCATAAGATAATATTAATAGAATTTAGGTTGATATGAATTAATGCAGGTTTATATAAAGCAAACTTAGAGAATATATATAAAGAAACTTAGGGGATATGAATTAATGCAGGTTAACCGTTATTGCTCCTTATAAGGTTGATTATGTTAAGATTCCATATAAGTCGGTAACTTTTATTAAGTTAATATTTAAATTAACTAGATTGGGTATATGATTCATACAAGACTTATTCAAGCAAATTGGATCAAATGGGATCAAATTAGCTCAAGTCAAGTCAAGTTGGTTTAAGATTTATCACCTCCATTGGATTGGAGGCAAACGGAAGCAGACGGCTTGATAGATAACCTATATGCTCTCCTCTATATAAGGCTGGAGAAGTATTGATTTTAGAGGGGATATGCTCGGCTGCCGCGTGTGCTCTTGATCTCCCATGTAAAAGAAAGGCACCAGACTGCAAAGGAGGAGATCGGTGAGGGTTTCAAGAGCCTGACGCCATGCATGCGTCGTAAGAGAACGAAGTGAAGAAAAGTCATAGTGGATTGGAGAGAATGGCAGAGAAAGAAGAAGTGAGGCATTAATGGTTGCAAGGGGCTCTCGGTTGATGAAGAATTGAGAGAGAAGAGAGAGAGCAATAGAAAAAGAAGAAAGAAGCTCAGTGGAAAGAAGGGGACATTTGGTGTGGGGTTGTACGGCAGTAATAGGGCATCTTGGCCGGATTGAGGGATTGGGTTTTCATGGGCGTTGATGGTTGCCGACTGAGAGAGAATAGGCGTAAGAGAGAGAGAAGCATTAAGGGCGGAGAAGAATAAAAGAGAGTGGGTGACTCTCCTGCTGCGGTGAAAAGGACGGAGAGGACGACGCTACAGTTTGAGACTGTGTTGAGGTGATTCGTCAAGAAAACAGGAGTTGCGGATCGTGTTTCGAGAAGTCGAGCATGTTTTCACGTTAAAAATCATGTGTCTTCCGTCTTGTGCGTGCTTAATTTATTTTATATATCTGCTTTCATATATTTCGAATAATTTATGGGATCTATTTAATTTCACATCTTGATCGCGAAGGTGAATCTAACTGTAGTGAAGTGCCAGATGAAGAGTGGCCGTTGTTGGTTGAAGAGTACTCTGTTGGAAGTGATGGGGGATTATGCCTTCCACTACTCTCAACTTCACTTAACTATTAAATTTAAACTAACTCTTCATTAGTTTCATCATTAATTGCATAATGAATACAAAGGACTATTAGGCGTTATATAGAACTCGACCAATCCTAATTCTAATCCTATTTTAAATAAGTAAAAGCCCCTCTTGGGGGAACTCCTAATAAAGGTCCACTTGGACCAAGTCAAATCCAATTGGGTCGTGTTGGATCCGGCCTGTATCATATATAGATCCTTATACTAGCTATATATTTTCTAAGACTACCTTCAATGGAGATTTGTTATGTGAAAGAAGGAGAAAAATCCTAGATACAACATTCAATTTCCAAAGGGTAACCTTTTCTTCGTTAGAAGGCTTACCAATAATTCGGAATAAAAGCCAAACTCAATTAGCCTAAATCGAACTCAAATAACTAACAAGAGTCCTAATGAACCTGTAAACCTAAAACGATGAGTAGAAAGTATCTCAACTGCCAGCTTAATATCTTTAAAAATCTTGAGGAGCAAAAATGTCCCAGATGTTCCATATTTGTAGTTCACATTGTGAGGCATGTGTATTATCATGCTAGATGATTAATCTCAAGTATAGTTCTCAGAAGGAGATCATGAGAAAGGGCTTATCTTATTACTGTTAGCCAAAATAATGGCTAACCAATTCATGATCGACACGCAGACATAAGAGATATGACCGATGATTTATCTATTCAATGTTCTTAGCGATCAATCCAAATGGTTGATTAAATGTTTGATGTGCAGGGAGGAGCATCGGCCAAATGCAATGGATATGTTTGCAAAGATGAGTTATTGACCAAGGGCAATTGTGAGGCATGCAAAGAAACATCATCGACCATGTACAATTGGGATGTATGCAATAAAGGATCATCGACCATGAGCAACCATGATGTCTTCATAGACCAAACTGAAGGTGGAGAAGCGGTTATGGCACGGTTATGACACGATCTCATTTAATTGCACTACGATCAACCCAAGCGGGGACGATTATTACCACTAGTAGGATATAAATAGTTTTCTTTTCACTATATACTTGATAAGTCATTAAATGTTCATGATTTAACCCCTTAACTTAGCTTTGTTATGCCTATAGTAGTTGTATTTGATAGCTTGTTAGTTGCTTTCAGGTTTATTCATGCTTTGAGAAGAAATGCAAGATATTCGGTTAATATGCTGAAATACACTGCTCTGTCGACTGTTAGCAAAATATTCACCAGACATTATTCTAATGTCCAAATATTCTGAAATTTGGGTGACATTTAGTAGACATCAAGACGCACAACTTTAATGTTGGACACTTGGCGAGATTCCATACAGATGGATAGCAGTTTTCAAGAAGATGAAGATATTTAGTTGCTGGAAGACTGGTCCGTCGACGCCCAGTAGAATATTCACCAAATATTCTAGATAAGTCCAAATATTACAAACTCTTCGGTAAAGGACAGAAGACTTCCAAATCTACATCTTTCGTGTTGGACTCATTCTCAAATTCCGGATCAGTTGAACCCAGTCGCGATCAGAAGAGGCAGTCAGAATTAAACTAGGAATTCCGAGTTGCACTAGAGGTCCAACTCAACTTAGCCATAACCCTAATTCCGGGATTAAGGGTTTTTATTATATAAAGGGGTTATTCCAGCCAAACTTCTCATCTTTTTGTCAATCTTTGGAGGAGGAGGAAGAAGAAGAAGGAGAGGATGTGGATGGTGACAGCTTCCTATTCCAACCCGATGGCTTTCATCCAAAAGATGAGTTGCTAGTTATTATACTTAGGATTATTCATGAAACTCTAGCATAGTTTTCTATCTTCCTTGGTATGAATCTTGTATTCTTCTCAAGACATGATCCTATGAATTTGCTTTTTATTGTTAATAGAGTTGAGGGAACAGAGTTCCTTAACGTATTTTCAGTCCTATATGATTTCTGTGATTGATTGTAGAGATTCATAGGATGGTTTTCATGTTGTTTTTGGTTTACCTTTGAGATAGTCTATGCTACGTGAAGATAAGTCATGCTAAGGTCATTTGGAGTAGAATAATTTAATGTAATCGTAGGACCAAAGATGGTTTATGCTAAACAAAGATAGATTATGCCGTTGGAAACATAAACCTTATTTTAGGGATTCATGTGAGCTTGTAGCCATATGATCCATAATGTTGAGAGAAGAGAACAAGAGGATAACTAGAGAAGATTGAAGGTGAAACTAGGGCGGATTGAGTAATTCCTAAGTAACTACTCCATTCATTCAAATTGATCAACCTTTTATCTCTTTTATTTATTAGTTATATAACTCTATTCTATCTTTGATTCTTTTCCTTAGTTTAGGGTTTTGAGAATTGATTTCAGTTTTCAACGTTTTCCCTATGAATCGACTCCCGACTTCACCGCTATTCTACCTAGTAGTTTAGTAATTGAATAAGGATATAAATTTAATATTTGATTGAGTTTGCAACGTTTTAACGACAACGTTTGTGAGCGATCAATTTTTGGCGCCGTTGCCGGGGAATTCGACGGTTACTTGATTAATTTTCTCTTGACTCTTTTTCTTTGCTTAATTCGTTTTGTTTATCTTTCTTATCTTTCCCTTTATTTATTTTATGTTTTTTTTTTGGAATTCTCTAACAATTTTTCTGTTTTTTACGGCTACTAAGTTTGATTTTCTCGGAGTTGGACCTGCAACCCATCGCCAAGAGCGATCGGTCGGACACGGGAGCGACCGATCGGGACTGTGCAGTCCGGTACGTTTGTTCTAAACTCCGAGTTACTTTATCTAGCTATTTGAGACGCTTCTGCTAGTCGCACAAAAGCATGTATCAGCGACAATCGTCTCTTGGACCAGCCCACTGTTTGTATTTCTTATCTTTGGTGTGGTCCTTATTGATGTGATCTTGCATGCATGGCTAATTCTTATATGCGACCGGGTGCCATGTACAATGATGATTTGCCTTTTGGTTATGGACTCGCTTACAATAATGGCATATATGGTTTCTCAAATCCGTCATATAATTCACATTCATATCTTTATAATTCGAATTTTAGAAATCATACAAACCCTGATTGGCAATTTCAAGGTTATCAACCCCCTAACATTCAACCATGGAATATAGAAACACCGGCCCAAAATTCAGCACCTTATTTTGATCAACAATATCCTCCACAACCATCCTCTAACCCGACATTGGACAAACTCATGAGTGCAATTGTTGATATGAAAACTGAGCTTCAGAATGAAATGACGTTGATAAGAAACGATATTAACTCTAATGATCAGTCAATTAAGAAAATAGAGACACAAATAGAACAACTAGCCCACAGGGTTTATTTATATTATGAGAATGAGGACTATGCAAATAATTCTGTTCCGGCTGGTTGTGATGACAATGTTGGTGAAGCTTATGTTTCTATTGAGAATGATGCATGCAATTTTGATATGTGTTCTAATACTTTGCCGAATTATACAACTAGTGACAATATTTTGCCGGCCCCTGAAAATAATATTCCTGAATGCATACCTAATGAAACTGGACCTTTGTGTATTTTGATCATGCGTTAGAAGCTAATTTTTTTAGTGATGATGAGAATTGTTGTGATGAATTGCCGGTTTTATATGATGAGTTGATGATGTGGATATTAGTGATAAACATAATGAGGATGAGGGTGTTAGCAATATTCTTTCTCTAGAGCCTCAGTTTGAGATTCTACCTTTAATATCATCCCCATTAGTTGAACTTTGTCAGGAGGAGAATCTTGTTATGAGTGAAGACCATGCCAATTCCAATCGTCCCTTCCTCAAAGATCGTATCCAAATTTCCAGTTCTATGCATATTTTGCTTGCTAAGGACTTCTTTTTATTCTTTGATGAAGCATGTCTGCACACCTTCACCATGATTCGGGCCATGTATTTCTTCACATGGAACTATCGGCCTCCTAAATCGTGTTTCGGGAGCGTCTAGCGAAAGACGTAAAATTTCGCGCTTCCTGGGAGGCAACCCAGTTTTATGAATTTTTTTTTCCTTTGCTTTTTAGAATTTTATTTAATTTTTATGATTTTCCCCTGATTTTTAGAATTTTCTTCATATTTTTCTGGAATTTTTCTCCACCTTTTTCCCATTTTTCCTTATTTTCTGCCGGACTTTCTCTCTCCTCCCACAATATTCCTCGATTGCGGCTCATCGTCCCGGCTTCATCGGCTCGTCCTCGAGCCGCCGCCCTCTCTTCGTCGTCCGACCAACTCCGGTCATCCCCGTCCCTCCAAACCATTACCATAACATCCGCCAACCTTCCACCTATTTAACTCCGTCCTCCTCTTCCCTCGAAACCTCCTCCTCCGACGCCGGCGAGCCCCTCGGCCGTCGTCTTCACCATCACCCACGGCCGTTCACCGCTCCCAAACACCTCCAAAAGCTTCCTCCGGTCATCACGAACCTTCCGCCACCATCAAAACTCAACATTGCCGCCTCTATCTCCGGCGTCCAGCCACCGCGATCTTCACCCCGCCGGTGACCTTCAATCCAGCGTCTGGGAGCCCAATTCTTCAATCAGCCGCCATAGGATAGTTAGTTGGCCCTCCACGATCCTTCCTAGATCCTTGCCAACCTCGATTGATGTCTGGATCGCCGGAATCAATCTCCGGCCATCACCTCCTCCGCGGCGATCACCTCTGATCTGTCGCGTATAGGTCCCCATTCTTCGATCAGACCACCTTGGAGGTATCCTTGGGCTTCCACGACTCCATCCCCACCCTTCCCGTCCTCCGGCGAAGCCGTTTCACCGTTGACCCATCGCCGGCAAGCTTTCAGCCGTCCATTCTTCCAGGATGTGATCCACGTACTCCAAAGACCTATTTTCAATCCGAGCGTACAGATCTTCGATCAGGACCATGTTGAGCATTCATTGATCTGCTAGACATCCTAGAGCAACCTCCTGTGTGTTCGTTTCTCTTTATTTTCGCCGATCTCGAACTCCAATTTCGCCGCGGGTGCGCAACCGTTGGTGAGAAGTACAGTTTTGCGGATGATAACTGATGGTTGCTCTGCTTTGATATTTTGGTTATTATTTCCTTATATGTGATGTCTAGAATATTATTTTGATCTATTATCTCCTTTACTATTTATTTGTACAAGTTATATTTTTGTGTGGCTAATGCTTGTACAGATTAATATATCATGAAAATACAAAGGAGACTCTACAGGAATTTTCAATGATTCTAATACCTTTTTGGGCTTTTATTGTTATATTTGATCTTTTTGGAAAGGTATCTATTTTTGTGACAGATTATGATGGGGAAGGCAGTCTTTATTCAATGACGGCGGTGCCTAAATTTACATTGGAAGAGGGAGAAAAACTATTTTTGCGACGTTTATTATGGTTATCTCTACCCTTTATTCCTTGCTTTATTTTTATGGCTTAGTGTAATTGGGGACAATTACATTTAAGTTGGGGGTAGCATTCATAAATTTCATGCTTATCTTTTTCTGATAACCAACTTTATACACCCTTGAGTTATGTCATGAGAATGAAATTGTGATATTTAGTGATGAAAGATGCTTGATTTAGAAATATATTTTATGATTTATTCTGATCTCATATGTGATATAAGAAATAGCTAAATTTTTGTTATGCATGATATTATTTCTATACTTTAACACTTTTGCCACGAATTAAGGATGACTTGACATATCCTAATGCACATGTTCACTTCCACATGTTGATGAGTTGAAATTAGATTCTAAGCATGACACTATGATAGAATTATGATCTTATGCTATGTTACATGAAAAATATGCAATTGAAAAAAAAAAGAGCTCTATATGCAAAAAGGGTTTCATACTTAGTAACCGGGCAATGTGCCTAACAAGGTGTGTTGTTCGCGTAAAACAGTTGAAATTCTTGAAAAGTGACTAGTTATGATTTGTAGCCTTCATGGTTTGAGCATTAGAGTCTGAAGAGTGTTCTACACTTAGTGCCCTAAAACCGTCTGGTTTGGGAGTCACTGGCTTGAACCTCGTTAAATGGACCATGAAGAAAGCTTAAGAAATCATAACATTGCACATGTCATATATGAAAAAAAAATGAGAAAAAAAGATTGCAAAGTAGTGAATGAAAATATGTACTTGGCCAAGTTCGTATTCTTGAATGGTTGAAGTGTTTGGATATAATTGATACTTTGAGACATGTGGAACCCTTTTCACACACATGAGTGTTAAAGTTGTTCTTAATTGTAGTTAAATATGTTGAAATGTTGGAAATATGTTTGGCATGCATTAATTTGCTATTGTTTTATCTTGCTATGGGTAGAAGAATATATTCATGGATATGATTTCTATTTCATACATTAGAGTTGATGAATATTGTGATTGATTTCTAATGGTATATTCAAAGGAACGTATAGATGTTTGTGGGTGTCATCCCTGAAAACCCTCAGGAGACTATAACTCCTCCACTGGGGTAACCCAGGGGTCTAAGGGCTTGTTGCACATGCTAAGTGCAATCGTGAGACCTACGAAAGTGGCTAGTTAGATTTATTGTTTTCTTTTTATCTTTTCTTTGCTCGAGGACTAGCAAAGTGTAAGTTGGGGGGTGTGATAAGTCACTAAATGTTCATGATTCAACCCCTTAACTTAGCTTTGTTATGCCTAGAGTAGTTGTATTTGATAGCTTGTTAGTTGATTTCAGGTTTATTCATGCTTTGAGAAGAAATGCAAGATATTTGATTAATATGCTGAAATACACTGCTCTGTCGACTGTTAGCAAAATATTCACCAGACATTATTCTTATGTCCAAATATTCTGAAATTTGGGTGACATCTAGTAGACATCAAGACGCACAACTTTCATGTTGGACACTTGGCGAGATTCCATACAGATGGATAGCAGTTTTGAAGAAGATGAAGATATTTAGCTGCTGGAAGACTGGTCCATCGACGCCCAGTAGAATATTCGCAAAATATTCTAGATAAGTCCAAATATTGCAAACTCTTCGGGAGAGGATAGAAGACTTCCAAATCTACATCTTTCGTGTTGGACGTATTCTCAAATTCCGGACCAGTTGAACCCAGTCGCGATCAGAAGATGCAGTCAGAATTAAACTAGGAATTTCGAGTTGCACTAGAGGTCCAACTCAACTTAGCCATAACCCTAATTCCGGGATTAAGGGTTTTTATTATATAAAAGGGGTTATTCCAGCCAAACTTCTCATCTTTTTGTCAATCTTTGGAGGAGAAAGAAGAAGAAGAAGGAGAGGATGTGGATGGTGACAGCTTCCTATTCCAACCCGATGGCTTTCATCCAAAAGATGAGTTGCTAGTTATTGTACTTAGGATTATTCATGAAACCCTAGCATAGTTTTCTATCTTCTTTGGTATGAATCTTGTATTCTTCTCAAGACATGATCCTATGAATTTGCTTTTTATTGTTAATAGAGTTGAGGGAACAGAGTTCCTTGACGTATTTTCAGTCCTACATGATTTCTGTGATTGATTGTAGAGATTCATAGGATGGTTTTCATGTTGTTTTTTGTTTACCTTTGAGATAGTCTATGCTACGTGAAGATAAGTCACGCTAAGGTCATTTGGAGTAGAATAATTTAATGTAATCGTAGGACCAAAGATGGTTTATGCTAAACAAAGATAGATTATGCCGTTGGAAACATAAACCTTATTTTAGGGATTCATGTGAGCTTGTAGCCATATGATCCATAATGTTGAGAGAAGAGAACAAGAGGATAACTAGAGAAGATTGAAGGTGAAACTAGGGCGGATTGAGTAATTTCTAAGTAACTACTCCATTGATTCAAATTGATCAACCTTTTATCTCTTTTATTTATTAGTTATATAACTCTATTCTATCTTTGATTCTTTTCCTTCGTTTAGGGTTTTGAGAATTGATTTCAGTTTCCAACGTTTTCCCTATGGATCGACTCCCGACTTCACCGCTATTCTACCTAGTAGTTTAGTAATTGAATAAGGATATAAATTTAATATTTGATTGAGTTTGCAACGTTTTAACAACAACGTTTGTGAGCGATCAATATTCTCTCTCTAACACTCTTGTAATCAGCCTATGTGCTTGGATTTCCATTATGTTCCTGTTCTACTCGTAAGTTTATTAGATTAATGAAGATCATTTATGTTCTTCTTTTATGGCTTTCTTAGATCAGTTTTAGTTATTGCAGTCATGATAATCTAGTTCTTTACAGTAGATTAATTTAGGGTTATTGTAAGTTTAATCTCACTTTTATCTGAATTTAGTGTTTTTAGGATGATTTTTATCGTTTTATAGATTTGATTAGTTGCTTTAAATAGGTTTATCGTTTCAAGTAGAATAATTTAGACTTAAATTAGGATTAATTTAAGTTTATCCACAATCCTATCCATAATTATCCCTTTTAATAGATTTTAAATAGGATTTGACTACATTTTCAATTAATCTGACAGCTCCGTTCGAACTGAGTTTGAAGGAGTTGAGCCTTTGCACGTCCCTAATCTTTGACATTTTGACAATTTTGAGTTGGCCAATCAACGGAAAGATTTCTACATCAACATTTTTTGGCACGTCCAGTGGGACATTGTGTCAAGTTTTTTATGCAAATCGGTCAAAGTGGAGCTAACGGTATGGTAACTATACGTACTGGATGAGATACTCACAGTAGTGGAGGAAACGCCAATCACAGCGATGCCCCAATCATTGAATATGTTGTTGATAATGAACAAGTCGACCAACCACCCGTCACCCAACCACAAGTAAGGACGATGTATCGTAATGTAGAACGCGGCGAACTATCAATTAGAAATGGTCTAGATTATGAAACCATAACAACTAGGATCGCAAACATTATGGTCGATGAAGCATTGCAGGCTAATAACCAACAAATGGCAAATCACATCGCTCTAGCTTTGCGGCCTTTTATAGAAACTATGCAAAATTTCATGAACATGACCATACCAAACACAAAAAATGGTCATAACATCATTAGGCCGACAACAAATATTGCTCATAACATCGGCCACGATGCTAATAATAATCGTGTCAATAGCAATAGTCATGGATTCTTGGCTAACACTATAACCGGACTTGAGACAAGCACATGATATGTGCTTTTAAATAATCTTTCGGTCAGTCAAAATAAAAATGGGGTTGGTCAAAATGGTCAGATAGGCCATAGTAACCCTAATCATAATACTCCATTTTATAGACCGATGATGTTAAATAATGAAAATGGCCTAAGACAAAATGGAATTGACCAAGCACCTGGATCATATATGTCGCCCGACCGGGGACATGTGCAAGGTGATGTTAACAATCAACAACCAGTCATTCATGTTGGCAGTCAGGGATATATAGCTAACCCAATAGGGATGCCAAATAATGGTGTTCCCATTAATCCAACTAATCCCATTCTCTTCAATGTCCTAATTGCTAATGACCCATACAATGGTCAAAATGTCGGTCAAAATACTAACTTAAGTGGCTAAAATTATGGCCAAGTGATCGGCCAAAATAACTTTAGTCAAATAGGCGGATAAAATAATTGGTCGATTGGAAATAATGGTAACGACCCAAGGATGGCCAACATACCTCCTCAAAATAATTATCGGCGAAACGACATACCTTCTCAAAACTATTCTCGACCAAATGATATACCCCGATTCAATGGTCGGCCATAGAATGTTCTATGAGAACAAGTAGCTGATATACTACAAGAACAAATAGGTTTCGGACGACCAACTATTCGGCCAACTTATATAAAGCCTTATCGTGATTGGATCGATCAAATGTATCCATTTCCAAGGAACTATAAAGTTTCAGAATTTACTATGTTCTATGGTGTGGACGAGACGTCTACCATCGAACATATCGGCAAATTCTCCATGCAATGTGGAGAAGTGAACGATTATATAAAACTAAGGCTATTTCTTAGCTCTTTAGCTGGAGTTGCTTATTCATGGTTTATAAAGTTTCCATCCAATTCTATACAATATTGGTAACAAATGAAACATGCTTTTCATTCTCAATTTTATAAAACAGAACCATAAATCACCATGACCAATTTGGCTCAATTAATACAACGGCCAGATGAAGATGCAGAAATGTTCTGACAAAGATTTAAGAGAGCATGGAGTAAATGCTTCATACCATTGCCTGAAAGGGAGTTTGTTACAATCGCTCAGAGTGGAATATCATTTGAACTTAAGAAAAAGTTCCAAGATAGAGATTTTATCGATCTCTTCCAATTGCAAATTGTGCGCCATATGCTATGAGCAGTTATTAATAAAAGAAGATCAAATAAAAGCATCTTATTGGGGAACATATTATGACTCAAACTATAATATTAATCAAGTCGATGAGTTTGATGAAGCATATAAATGTATGAATGAGGTTTGTCTAGCTGAATTATTAAAGGGTCGGCCCTATACTCGTAAAGCTTTGGCAAGACTTGAACGAGAGCTTAAGAGTAAAGAAGTAGCCAAAGACGGTAAACATCTGATGAGGAAAGTTTCATTTGAAATTTCGAAGGCCAATCAAATTTTCGATCAGTTGTTGAAAGATAAACAAATAAAACTGAATGATGGACATGTTATGCCAAACCCTGACCAAATTAAGGGTAAAAAATATTGTAAGTGGCATAATACTTGGTTCCATCACACTAATAATAGTTTGGTTTTCCATAATGTTTTGCAGGACGCTATTGACTCGAGCAGAATCAGTTTTCCTACCAGAGACATGGGTGTTGACAAAATCCGTTCGCCAAGAATGTGCAGGCCTCAATGATTTTGACTGATGTGGCAAATGTCAAATTGCCAAATTTCAAAATCGTGATTGATGAGAACCTGGATGACAGTCGTCCGGATGTATTCACTAGGCTCGGCCAGAACAAAGACAAGGAGCCTGTGGAAAAGGGACATTTATGTCCAAGGTGTCGTTGAGACGTTAATCGTCCAGTAACTTCTAAGGTTAGACAACAGTTTCATCGGCCACAACACTAGCAATGGAACAGAGTCCAAGCACCACGGAGTTTTTTACCTCAACCATATCGACTAGATATGTGGTATAATTGTGACTATTACAATCACTGATCGATTCTTGTGGAGGAGATGACCATAACCCAATACAGGCGATACCAGAAGAAGTATAGCCAGATGATGAGGGCTAAGCAGGTTCAAGAAAATAGCCAAGAACAGAATGAGGACACTACAGATATGGAAGAAAACATTGACGGTTCTAAGGCAGGAGAAAAGTGTAATAGCAAGTTCTATCGTACTAAAAAGGACGACGATGATGAAGAGGATAGACACATGATTTAGTTTGGAACTTTACCCCTAGTCATCACCAACCACTATATTCTTCTCAGTAGACTTGGACAAGTATGTCAAGTAGACAACGATTATGAGATTTTGGATATGGCCGATGAGATTGAAGCGTCGGCCTCATTGGCCAACCATCAGCAGTACTAGTAGCCGACAAAGAAGAAGAATTTGAAGAAATTGAAGAGAAGATTGACATAATGGACGAAGTTCGACGAAGTGGTATCTCCACTGGCCGATTACTACAACAACTTCATGAAGAAGGTAATCCAGTAGTTGGAACAGTCCATGATCCAAGTGGCAGATTTGATTATTTAATGACTTATGGGGACGTTAAAATCAAACGCCTAGTGAAGAAGACTCAACCAGTCCATCAGATAGCATCGTTGTCGGTTGAGGCACCCAACACTGCATCTACCACAAGATCTGCAGTTGAAGAAGAAGAATGGGTCGAGATAGAGGTCCCGATCAATGTGAAGGAGGAAGTAGCAAAAAGAAAAATATCACAAAAATAGCTTGTGATGGAGTTGTATAGAGCGGGTAATCCAGCTGTAACGGGTCTAGGTGAACATAGTGGCAAGTATGATTACTTAGTCAGCTATGGAGATCCATTAGTCAAGATGTGCGTTGCCAAAGGCAACGTGGACAAATACATTCATCGGCCAGAAGACCAAACAATTATCCCAACTGGTTGGGGTGTGGCAGAGGATGATAAACATGCACAATAAGAGACCGATGGGTGGAACTTACCAGAATGGCAAAGAGAAGAACAATATGAAGTTAGTAAGGTAGAGGTAAAAGCAAAGGGGAAGATGGCCAAGGGGAACCGTCGACAAGACAATAGAAGAAGATAGTAGAACCAACTAATAAGGTGGTGTTTGACAAGCCACCAGAAGCAATGACACGCCACCTTCGCCCTTTCCACATTAAGCTCAAGATCAACGGGATACCAGTCAAAAAACTACTGATAGACATAGGCACAACAGTTAACGTCATCCCGGTAAAGATGATGAAGCGGCTTGGCAAAACAGAGGCCGAGTTAATTCCCGCAAGCATTACTTTAACAGGGTTCAGTGGTATACCAGCAACCTCAAAAGGCATCCTTCCTTTGGAATTCAAGGTTGGCAGAATAATAAGAGTGACAACGTTCTTTGTCATGGATTCACCGACAAGCTACAATGTACTACTTGGTTGAGACTGGATCCATGGTAGCAAATGTGTACCATCGTCCTTGCACCAGTGTCTGTTTCTGTGGAATGAAGAAGGGAAGGTAGAACATCTAATGGCCGATAGTATGCATATAGTGCCGACACAAATGCAATGGAAGCATCATTCTACGACTGCAATTATGGACCCTTGTAGTTCATGAAAGTGAACGATTCACTGAGGGTAGTATCCGAGAATTGTGAAGTGATCAAGAACTGTGTAGCTGAAATCCTTGAACTCGCGAGACCAACGTCCATGGTCTTTGGTTCAAAGTATGGCAAATCAACGGCCAACAGACTTCAAAAATGAACTCTCAAGAAGAAAAGAATCAGGCCATTGTAGCGGCCTTAAAAACCAAGTTAATGGCTTATCATTTGAAAATGTTCATAAAAGAGGATATGAACGAGATCGATTGTTTAAAAGAGATTCCCTAAGAAGAAGAAGAAGAAGGAGAAGTTCTCTATGGTAAACGTGAAAACATGCAAACTCAAGACCCATTGGAGGAAGTAAACATTGGCGATGAATGAGACAATCGTCCAACATTCATCAGTAAACTCCTCGACCAAAATATAAGGTACGATTTAATTTCTATATTTCGTTCATATAAAGATTTTTTGCATGGGATTATGAATAAATGCCTGGCTTAGATAAAAGTGTCCTTGAACATGAGCTTCCTACTCGACCAAATTTTAAGCCATACAAGCAAGCGCCAAGGCGTTTTGCTCCAAATGTAATCCTAGAAATAAAAAAGGAAATTGAACGATTGCTAAATGTGAAGTTTATTAGAACAGAAAGATATGTAGAATGGTTGTCAAGTATTGTACCTGTTTTGAAAAAAATTGGCAAACTTAGGATATGTGTTGACTTTAGGAATTTGAATTTGACAACACCAAAAGATGAATACCTATGCCCTCAGTTGATAATTTGGTCGATTCAACTGCTGGATAAGAGATTTATTCTTTTATAGATGGTTATTCAGGTTAAAATCAAATATATATCGCCGAGGATGACGTCGATAAAACAACATTTAGATGTCTAGGAGCACTTGGAAGTTATGAAAGGGTAGTCATGCCTTTTGGATTAAAAAATACTGGTGCTACCTACCAGCGAGCGAAGAACATGATCTTTCATGATATGATTGGCTAGTTTATAGAGGTTTATGTCGATGATATTGTGGTTAAGACACCTATCATGACCGATCATTTTAGCCAATTAGTTAAACTTTCAAAAGAATGAGAGAATACAAGTTAAAACTAAATCCCTTAAAAATGAACATTTGGAGTACAAGCAGGAAACTTCCTTGGTTTCCTCGTTCACCAGCGTGGCATTGAATTAGATAAAAACAAAGCAAAATCAATTATAGATGCCAAACCGCCAACTACTAAGAAGGGACTGCAAAAGTTTCTCGGCCACGTGAATTTTTTAGGACAGTTTATTTCCAATTGCGCAGGAAAAACACAAGCCTTCTCATCGTTCTTGAGGCTGAAGAGTGAGGATGACTTCGTCTGAGAAGAACAACATCAAAGAGCATTTGAATGCTTGAAGAATTATCTCGCAACGCCACCGGTCATGGCGTCACCAAGAATGGGCGATCCATTGAAGCTGTATATCGCTGCAGAAGACCGATCAATAGGAGGTCTCTTGACGTAAGATGGCAAAACCGGAGTAGAGAGAGCAATTTATTATCCAAGTAGACAGTTGTTGGCTTATGAACAATAGTACTCGGTTATAGAAAAATTATGTTTGGCCTTATATTTCGTGTGTACTAAATTAAGAACTTATTTAAAGCATGTGACTATCTATCTTGTATCCAAGTTCAATATAATGAAATTCTTGTTCTCTCACCCAATTTTACATCAGCGTATTGGATATTGGGTTTAAACTATCGCTGAATTTGATATACAATTTTCTTCTCAAAAAGCGGTAAAAGGCCAAGCATTGGTCGATTTTCTTGCAAATCATCCTTGCATAGATATACAAGTGATAAACTTCATAGCAATCACCCCTTGGACGAAGTACTTTGATGATTCTAAAACAGTTTAGGCTGCATGTCACTCCCCGACCTAGAAAACCAACCCAAGCACTTGTCCCAACTAGTGGCTACTCCCAAAGCCACACCCGACTCCAGTCCCAAGCCAACACGACTGCATGGGGACGAGTCACAAGGGAGAAACACCCAGCATCACAAGAAAACCACGAGCCGCAAGACACTCCGAAAGCTGAAGGCTGAAGCTGCAAGCTGAAATCTGGAAGAAGACGGCTCTGAAACAGCTGCTGCTGAAGCTGGTCTCTTCTCAAAAGTGCGTGAAATTCTCGTAAGACTGGTCGCTGCCTCGTCTCCGGCAAGGCTCTGTCTGGAATCTAAATTTCTCCGCGTCTGCCCCAGGTACCTGTCCCAACTGAGGTATCAACCCACTGCTCTGCCCCACGCCGTGCGTCACGCCCGACTGCTCTGCGGTAAGCACCTCGAATGGTATGTAAGTATGGACTAACGACTGCTGAAGTAAACGGACTCCATCAAAGTGACGTACTCCTCCAGCTGCCTGCTGTATCAAGGAAACATGCCCTAAGCATGTCCTCCAAGATTTGGATCATCCTTTCTGAGTCCTCGGTAATCTTGTGACGACATCCGCCACGCTATGCTTCCACTTTCACTAACACTGGAAAAGCTGCAATGGGTCTGCTATCTGCTGATGCTCCGCCTTCACCTCCTGACAGGTGAAGTAGTGGGGATGAACTCTGCATCTCGTGCTACCAGTGCTGATGTCGGTCATGATATACCACCATGCCTCCGAGGTGGCCAACAAGGGAAAGGAGTAGAATGCTTGAACGCCATCATTAAACAACTTTGGAACTGAGGCTCGGCCTCTGAAGCACAACCTACTGCCTGTTGACGCTGTCTGACTCTTATCCACATGCTGGGAATCAATTTGGGCACGGACCTGCGTAAGATTCGTGTCGTCGCTTCACATCACCATCACTCTGGACTGACATACTGACATCTTCTGAGTGGTAATGAGTGTTGTCTAAACTGAAAGGTGAAATACCTGAAAAGTCGATACCGTTCTAGAAACTACCAGTTGCTATCACCCTTAAAGGCACTGACGTCGTGACTTTAAGGCAAGGAGGTCCGACCTCCTGGTCACTCTGGTCAATGGTCCCGCGGTCTTAGAGATGCTTATGTCGAATCTCGAATACAGTCTTCGATCTCTGCCGTCACATATCTGCTTCGAGCTCAGCTGGATCAACTAATCTGCATGCCACTGACACAATCCGTATCTCATATTGTGAGCTGTCTTTGGGATGTCGCAATCCCGAATCCTTATCTTGTTGTAGCTAGTACGAAGTCCAACCTACGAGAAGGTCGATGAAACTTTCAGCTAACAAGCATCTCATCGATGAACAGCAACGGGTACGTACTCCTCGGAGAACAAAAGGTTCAGGGACGGCCTGCTTATGTGACTGCTGAAGCTGCTGAGACGGCGGAAACTACAGTACGCGGTCTAGCTGCTCATGGTCCGAAAATGCGAACACACATCCTTGACGGTCACCTCTACCCCCAATACAGCCCGTCCTACTTGACCCTAAGGTCTCTGCGACGCGTTCACTGAAGACGCTGGCTGAATCACCCCGAATGAACCTCGAGTCCAAACTCGGCAATCCCGCGAAGGCGGAATCTCCTAGAAGCTCCTCAAAAGGACAGCTGCACAAACAACAACACGAGGGAAACCTGCTCTACCGAGCACCCTCAAAAACAAAAAAAGGGGAGAAGTTCACCACAGACTGGTGAACAGCCCCAGCTCTCGACAACTAGAAGACGCGCCAACCCGTGACCTTCAACGAGAGCAAAACAACGCCGTCAGGTGTACCCACAACACCTTCTCACAGCCAACAAACACAACTCGGTGCACGACCAACCAGCGCAAACCAAGGAAACCGTCGAACCCCAACGTGTTCCACACATGGCGACGGACACCTAGAGGTCCGGTGCATGTCTTGGCATATTAATCATATCACCAATTGGCCGGCACTATAAATTTGCTTACACATTAGCACAGTTATGCACAAATAATCAGACCGAGTATGAGGCATTAATCATTGGCCTGGAGATACTATTGGACTTGGGAGTGAACGATGTGAGAATAAAAGGTGATACCCAATTAGTCATAAATCACATACTTGGTTCATATAAATGCCAGAGCAATATTTTAATCCCATTTCATCAAATCGCTCTACATTCACTAAAGCATTTTAACGATTTAGAAATAGAATTTGTGCAAAGGTTACAGAACGATGAGGCCAATACATTGGCCCAAATAGCCTCTGGATATAAAATAATAAAACACTTGGGGGGCATGGCCGATTTTACACATGGTAGAATCTGCTCGGCTACAGAGCGATCATCTCAGCCCTTAGAATTTGGTCAAGTAAATGACCAACATGATTGGTGTAGCTCTATAATTTCCTTTTTACAAAACCCATCGCTCAAAGCTGATCGAAAGCTTCGTCTAAAAGTAATTCATTATTTATTACAAATTAGCAGCTTATACAAACGTCGGCCAGATGGACTCTTATTAAGATGTCAAAGTCCAGATGAAGCTAAAATAATAATCAGCAAAATCCATGATGGTGTTTGTGGTGCACAACAATTTGGCTTTAAAATGCGCTGGCTAATTCTACGCAATGGCTATTACTAGCCGCGCATGGGGGAGGAATGTGCCAGGTATGCAAAAACATGTGAAGCTTGTCAAAAGTATGGTCCTTTGCAACGAACACTAGCAAGTAACTTATCGATCATAGTCAAACCTTTGGCCATTTAGATGTTGGGCGATTGATATCCTTCGAAAAATACACCCCCCGTCGTCCATGTTGCATAAGTTTGTTATAGTGGCAACATATTATTTTACAAAATGGGTAGATGCCATCCCATTAAAAACAATGTATGATGATTAAGTTATAAATTTTATACGGGAACATATTATATGTGGATTTGGCATCCCACAAACAATAGTGTCTGATCAAGGAACAATGTTTGTTAATGCCAGAGTAAAAAGTTTTTTGGTCGAATACAAAATTAATATGGCAAACTCTACACATTATTACGCCCAATCAAATGGACAAGCTGAAGCTTCCAACAAGATGATTAAATCCATTATAAAAAAGATGATGGAAGATAATCTAAGGCAGTGACATGAAGGATTGTTAGGAGCATTATGGGAACACATGACTACACCAAAGTCAAGTACCAAAGTTACACCTTTTCAATTAGTATATGGCCAAGAGGCAGTTTTACCTGCTGAAATAAATGTCCTATCGCCAAGAGTTTTATGACAAGATGATATGACTAATGAAGAATATCAAGAAGTTTTAATGTATAATCTTTTAGAGCTCGATGAACAATGAACTATTGCTTTAGAAAATATTGAAAGACAAAAATTGAAAATGGCCAATGTATATAACAGGAAAGTTTTAGCAAAAATTTCAAAGAAGGTGACTTGCAATGGAAAACGATCTTACCTGTAGATCGAAGTGACTCTAAATATGGAAAATGGTGGCCCAATTGGGAAGGACCATTTTTGGTCGACCAAGTGTTGCCAAATGAATCATATCAATTAAGGACCATTGACGGTGGGTTACACCGAGCGATGATAAATGGTAGGCTAAACTTCATATTTGGTACCTTTAAAATATGTGAGTTACCACTTGAGTATATGAGCTTTTCTATTTACAAAATTGGTACCTCAAGTACCTTAACTTACCGATATAATACCTATCGTCAGCTGCCGTTATCCTGGTATTCCGTTCACGTGATATCACGTGAGCGGTTTTGTTGGGTTACCATTTGAGTATCTATCGGCTCAATTACATATTTGGTAACTGTAAAATATATGAGTTACCACTTGAGTACTTGAGCTTTTCTAACACTAGTCACGTGACCAGTTTTCCGTTAGGATTTTGATGCCGTTCGAGCGTCCGATCAAATTGTTACAGTATTGATACTTGAGGTACCAATTTTGTAAATAAAAAAGCTCATGTACTTAAGTCATAACTCACATATTTTACATGTACCAAATATGAAATTTAACCTAAATGGTAAGTACCTTAAGAAGTACTAGTCATCAATGTAAAAGAAAGCAAGACAACATGGAAGTTAGGAAAAAACATTCAGATACTGGACGATTGCAATTAAGATTATAAGGTAAAATTAGAGTATCGTTAATCATCATCATGAAATTACAAAGTCATATATTTAAAGAGAGATTTACGGCTATGCAAGCAATTTTTTCTCTAAATGCTTGAGTACGTTGCTTGTTCTTCACTCGGTTTGACGATCTCTCAAGGAATCAGCTTCTAGCTCACCATTTTTTTGAATCATTTTATTGCTCTCCTCAACCAGTTGAGTGTTCTTGTTAACCAAGTAGTTTCTTTGGGTCGTGAATTGGGCGATTTGAGCCTCCAAATCGTTGATTGACCTTTAAGTTTGGAAATTTCTGATTCCTTTTCGCCAATAACACCTATTGTAACGCCCCGGCCCTCCACTGGGCTCCGGCCCGCGGGCTGCCGGTCCGACCAGGATCCACCCGAGGGCCCCCACCCGACACAATATTGTCCGCTTTTGGCTCACCGCAGCCGATCGATCGATAAACCCACCGATCGATCGGACTTCTCGGGAGGTCACCCCTCCCAAACCTACTCCAGCCCAAGCACGCTTAACACTGGAGTTTTTCTGTGGTTCATTGCCAGCACGGCTTTAAAACGCGTTGTATCTATTAGGGGCTTACTATATACTTATATCGAACCCCGGACCATACCCAGGCGTTGTGGGATTGCTTACCCGGCTACCCGACTCAGCCCCGCCCTCCAGGCGCGGGCATCTTGTCCCACGGTAGACCCAGCGGGCCTCACACCTATGGCTTTAGAGAGTTCCTCGATATTCTTGTCGATCATGTTTTTTATTTGGGCTTGTCTCTCTTGGCGTTCCCCAGCCAAGATGATCTCATTAACCAACGTCTTTTGTTTAGCGTCAAAGCTATTGATCTTTATCCTTATACTTTGAATATCATCCATCACTGGGCGTAAGACCTAAAGACTCAAGATCGATAGTGCGAAAGAAGACCGTCACCTTCTCAAGTTGGTCATAATCTGATTTTGAAAGATCTTCCTCTGTTGGTTTGTCTAGAATGATCGAGCAATCAGCCAAGGCTCGTCTAATTTCATGATTTTGACCCCTTTGAACAATTTCATGATCAACAACTGTCACACCCCACCCCAATTAAATACAAAATATCTCAAAGATTACTCAAAAATTCGGCATGACCCTTGGGCACGGGCACGTGAAATCACAATTTACAACATGTTCACTAAATATACACAATTGGACATACAATCCACCATAATTTAAAACAATTACAATCCCAGGGGACACTTTCGCCCCATACATGCATCAGAATTTCATTCATTCCTTCATGTACATAGGATTATATTCATCAAATACATAATTTAGCCACGAGACTGTAATATATAAATTTTCCCAATTTCTAACATATACAAACCGTCAAATACACAAATTGAGAGTTAAGGTAGAGTACCAAATAAATTTGGGATACAACCCACATCTCTCCACCTACTACAAAGCTAACTCTCAATCAATAAACACAAAATGACGCCAAGTCACTGCTGACCACCTCCCTGGGGTGTACTGGCCTCGGGCCTACCTCCTGCATAACAAAAACCCAAGGAAAATGAGCTCGCAAGCCAAGTAGGAGTCACCTGATGACAATTTAAGACACTAGTGTACACCAACCTATCCTAGTATACTGCCAAAGTATGGTCTGGTTAGTATGGGTAAGTCTTACATGCACAGATGCCGCGTCCGACCGTCAACGCTAGCCCATACCCCTCTAGACTCTATACCCGACCCTAGTATATTAGTATAGGTACAACATCCTATACACCCACCTATCCTAGTTTACTGATCCTAGTATGGTCTGGCTAATCTGGGTAAGTCGTACATGCACAGATGCCACGCCCGAACATCAATGCTCGCCTAGACGCCTATAGACTCTATAACGGCCTCAGTATACTAATATAGGCAACATTCTCAGTAATACCTCAATAATACATCCTCAATAACACATCCTTAATAACAAATCCTCAAGTCAAAGTCAAAGTCCTCGATCAACATACGGAGATCAAAACCCATCCGTCAAGTCATCGACATAGTCCCTACACTCTGACTAGTCTAACTACAGGACCTGTCTAGACCCAACCACAATCTCTGTCCTAAGACAAGCCTGACATTCCTAGCATGTATGCATAAACCAGATAACGTAATAATAAATATGGTAATTCGTAAGATCTCATAAATGCATACAATACAGGAATAACATAGCATAACATTCCATAACACAATTAAGTAAGTAGAGGGCTCAGCTAGCCCAACAGATCATAACATAGCATACAACCATCATCACAAAGGTATAGCTATACAACATGGCATATAACAAAACATTGCATCACATATAAACATAACACATATATCCTAGTAGGAGGTAACTCCTACCTTAAAAGGCGATTGAAAAGGTGATTGACGGGAAATCCCTAAGCCCTAGGGTCCACGCCACACTCCGAACTCCGACGGCCGCCCACCTGATCGCCTAAAGCACAAGAATAAGGAAAGCGGTCAGGTAGGGCTCCAAACACAGTTAAATCTACTAAAACCAGGTAGAGTCCGGAAAACCAGTCGAAACGACGTGAAGATCAACAAAATCAGATGTCAGCAATCTGCACGCCTGGGAACGCACGATGACTCCGCCCACGGGTGGACACCCCGGCGTTCCCAACATGGCATCGCCGCTCGACCGCGCTGCGGCTACAAATTGTCGCGCCAGCGACGGAATCTGCCATGGTTGCAACGGATTCTGCCGTGGTTGCAACGGATTCTGCCGCGGTTGCAACGGATTCTGCCGCGGTTGCAACGGATTCTGCCGCACCTGCGATGGACTCTGCCGCACCAGTGCCAGAATCTGCTGCATCGACGGCGCGTCTGCGATGACCCAGCCCCGGTAACACGCACCCCTCCGCCAAGAAGGGCCACCGGAGCTTCGCTAGAGGTCCACTGAAAACGTGCTTAATCGCCGGATAGTCACCACGGCGAAGAGGCCAGGGAGCTTCTTGCTGGCTCTAGCACCAGACCCCGAGGAAGAGCAATGGCCACGGCCAAAGGATGGCCGGCCAGATCTTCGCCAGAATCCATGGCAGGGAGGGGAAGCAAGCTTCCCGCTGGCATGAGAAAATGCCCAAACAGGGCTCAGAGAGATGCCCCAGACCATGGGAGTCCTTCCTTCGGTGTTGCAGTCGCCGAGGGAGGTCCCAGACGCTGTCCACGGCCTCTTCTCCGGCGACCCATCGCCGGTAACCGCGAAGCCCCCCAAAAACCCACCGAAAAAGCCCAAAAAAAGAAGAGATCGGAGGGGAAAAGAAGAGATTAGCTCACCTGAGCCAAAAAGGAGACAAAATCTGGTGAACACCTCGCCGGATCTATTCTTTTTCCAACGATCTCCATCTCTCGTTCCAGTTTTCTTCCTCCTTTCTTCCCTTCCTTCTCCGGCGCCGGCGATCCCTCTTACTCCTCCCACTCCCTCTCCCTTCCCCCTTCTCTCTCTCCCGATCACTCTCTCTCTCTCTCGGGTCCGGCTAGGTGAGGTGTGATGATGATGAGAGAGAGAAAAATATTGGGGGAGAGAAGGTCAGTGGAGTGGGTTGGGAGTTTTGCAGAAAACCCCCTGTAAAATTCCAAATTAGACGAAAACCCCTCAAATTTACATAAAAGCCCAGAAAATTTACACTTAGACCCTTACAACAACTGGCATTTTCGTAGACTGTGTGGTTCACCAGGATTCAGAGATCGTGTGAATGACGTCAACTAGCCACGCCATATCGCCCTGAAGTAAATAATGATAAGGATTAAAAGAATGATTACGAATCATTATCGATAAAGTCATAGCATCTAGCTGTGCAAGTTAGTTCTTACTTCTTTTGAAACTGAGCTAGATGGATGCACAAGCGGTGGAGTAGCAGATAATGAGGCCAGCATCATAGTAGTGGATGAGACTACTAGAGTGCTATCGGCCGTTGCTTTTTCTGGCACAGGTGGAATTGATGTTGGTGCAGTGGAAACTGGAGTCGTAGTAGTAGTAACTACTAGAGTGCTCTCGAGCATCGTCCTTTTCGATACACCAGTAATTGGTTTTGATGTTGATGCAATAGTTGGTACTTCCGTTGTTAAGACAGTAGGGGGTGTAGTAGTACTTGGCTCAGCAGCACTGGCCGATGATACCAGAATAAGAGACTTCTCGGCCAAATTACGAAAGGCCGATGCATCAGGAGAAGCTGTTATAGATGATAATCAAATATCACTAAGATCTCGTAAAAAGCTATACAGACCTTGAACGAGCATCTCACTAGTAAATGACAAACCTGGTTTAGATGAGGTTGAGTTTAGAAAATCAAAGATATCATTGTCAGCCTCAATATCTCCTTCATCCCCTTCATCCCCTTCATCCCGTCTAGTTGATTTATCGATAGATTTAGTTTTCTTTGAGTCCTGCAAATATAAAGATAAGAAGAGGTCGATAAATCGATCATAAAAAAGGCATAATTAATTATACTTTTGTCTCTCTTTGGGCGAGGTGTTTGAATCTGCCCTTGGAACATACTTGTTCCACAATAGGGAGAGGGGTTGTGGTCAATTTTTCTTTTGTACAACTCTTCTCAAGTTGGCCAACTACAATGGGAGGGTCCTCCTCCACCGTTTCGGAAGTAGTTACATCGGCTACACTTGAAGGATCACATACAACAAGACTTGGGGAGGATGATAAATATAAGGATTTGGGTGTACTCGATGGTACTTCTATTGTAGCCCTGAAGACAGAAATGCCAAATGTCAAGAAAAGGAATATGAAGAAAATAAGGGAAATAAATGAGATACTCACTTGGTTGGAGTAGATTGGCTACTTGGCTGACTAACAGGAGATCCAGTCTCTTTTTCTACGACTGGAGATATGTGAATTGGTTTTGCCTGAGACGAAGTCTCCTCACTAGACTTTTTCCCACGACTCTTTTTGGGCGGTGTGTTGTCCTCTTCATCGGAACGTATCGACCAATTTATTGTTTGGATGAAAAAAGGTAAAACAGTTTTTGAGGAAAAAGTTCAAAGGTTACCTTTCTTTTCCTTTTATCTGTCCGATCTCCTTTGTCTGATGGATCAGGCCCTTCTTTCTTTTGCCCTCTTTTCTCCTTGGGAGGGAAAAAAATCTAAAATACTATGTCTTTGTCGAGGAAAAAGATACGTTCAATAACGGACGATTCCCAACTCTCCATGATGATTGGATCAAAATCGGCCGTCGGTTCAAATGCAGAAAGCTTGAACCTCTTTAAAAGAACGATCTCCCTTTTCTCCACGCAAATCACCCGATTGATGTCAGAAAAGTTGGATCAGCCCCTAGCAACTATATTGAAGCTAAAAAATGGAGGCACTGGCCAAGCTTGTTTTAGGCCGAATTGGCGAGCGACGAAGTTTGGAGCATACATTTTCACTCCACAGTTGTTGTTGGCCTTACCCCACACCATATCAAAATGCAAGTCACGGCCGACAAGAAAACGAGCCTTATTCTCTTCTCTTCAGAATCCAAGTTTGAGGAAAGATCAAGCAATGGGCGAAGGGATGCTGGGTGGGAATTAGGATGAAAAGGTCGATAAGAAGAAAAAGTGGACAAAGTATAAAAATGATCAAAAACTCATCGGAAAGATTTGGGCATGAACGACGAGGAAATATACAAATGCCCTTGAGTTCTTCCCGATGAGTTTTGTTTCCACAATGATGCGATGTTGAGAGCAAGGGTTTATTTAGCACCCCTTGCAAGTTATACGCTTATGTTTCACTTTTTGGTTCTTATATAAACGGGGAGAATTGGAGTGTTAAAAAAAACTGGTTTCTGAAGCAGTCTTATCTGATATATAGTAAGTCCTCGGCTCTGCTAAGAGAAGTTTCTCAAAACTGAAGTTGATCAAATATTATCTTCGATCAACCATGTCACAAGAAATGTTGAACAATTTAGCTATTTTATCGATTGAAAATGAATTGATTGACAAACTTGACTACATAAGTTTGGTTGAAACTTTTGCTGCCAATAATGCAAGGAGGGTGATTTTTCTGTTGCAACAGATTTGGTTTTTATAAGTTTTCTATTTTCATTTGAATTTAGTATACTATTTTGTTAAACTGTATTGAGATGGCTAGATTATATTTGGGGAGACAAAGTGATTTTTTTATTTGATGAATTACAATGCTATATTTTTTTTCAATAATACATGTTTCTCTTAAAGTTTGTTTTCGAAGCGAAATTTTTTTTATGTATTTTAGAAGGTCGCATGGCCCTGTTTTTATCTTCCGCCTTGAGCCCAGAAAAACTCAGGGGGCCGGAGTCAATGATGGTGCCTGCAGTTGAGAACTCAGTCGGTGGTATTGGTAATAACTTCCCACCGACGAGTATCCCCAGTAGATTGAGAAAGTAAAATGATGGCAACGTGGGTACTGTCAGCAATGGCGTATATTGGATGTTGGATGATGGTGTGCTGTCGAACTGTAGGTATCCGTTGGAGCTTGAGCTCGACGGAAGGCAATACGAGAAGACACCGTGAAACTTTTCCATTGATTGGGATATTATCGAACCTGGACTGCGGCCTAGACCGAGCAAGCCGGCCACTTGACCAAACAAGCGTTGATTGTTCTCGCCGCAGCCAAACCTGAAATCTTGTAGTGCATCGGAGGAGGAAACAGTTAACGTATCACTTGCAAAGAACCCGGTGGTGGAAGAACCATCTTCATACTCTATGCTATAGAGGCATCTAGAGTCGGAGCAATTGAAAGAATCGAGCTGCGAGCAGTAATCGGAGTTGCATGAGATATTAGCGTATGTGGGGGATTTTGAAGGGTTAAAGATGGGGTCCTGCTGAGTGGCAGGTAGTGATGCATGGTTCGCATTAGATCCAGGTGACGTCACTACCTGTGTCGAAGATGACATGCATCTCTGCCTTAGGACTTCCAAAGCCGATTCTTACTACATAGTCGCCCGCATTGAGGGCATCATCTGTGGTGGCAGGGATCGTAGAGGATCCTCCCAAAGCTTTTGCTCTGTGTACATGGTTGGGGGTCCAGCGCTGACGGTTGAGCCAGTCGACTCGAAATTGGTCTTTTTGTAGGCTTTTCGTGTTGTTTGTCCTCTGGTGGTTGGGGAACGGCGAGCATGCGCCATACCGGTGGAAGAGCTTCATTCTAGTGTCATTTATGCCTATGTGGGTAATTATACACGATTAAAATCCATAAGATGTCTGGTCTTAGAAACCAAGGTTGTCGTACAAGAATACATGTCCACTCATATCAATATTTCTTGGAAAAATGATTTGTGTTTATGCCCACGTGGTATGTACATTACACATGGTTGAATCGGAAGTGAGGTACCGATTCAACTAACTAGTCCATGGGTAGGTAGTGAGGTACCGATGAGCTAGATGAAAGATTCGGTATCTCACTACCGATATATGTATACACATGGCATATATCGGTAGTGAGGTACCGATTTGTTGATCTATTCCATCGGTAACTCACTACCGATGGATTAGATGAAAGATTCGGTACCTCACTATCGATATCTGACATGTGTATAACAAATGCCATATATCAGTAGTCATGTACCGATTGATTGATCTAGTCCATTAGCACCTCACTACTGATGAACTAGATGGTTGAATCGGTGAATCGGTAACTCACTACCGCTTTAAACCCGTGTGCAGTGTACATGCCACGTAGGCATGCATACAAATCAGTGCTCTATTTCTTGCCGTAAAAGAATAGATGTTTCTGGTGTATGGTCTATAGCCGCAATTAGTTGCCGTGATATTAGAGGCTAGTGTTTATGGCAATTGCCGTATTGCCGTTGTTGCCGTGCAAGATATATTTTCCTCTCAGTGAGGCCTCAAAAGATTTTAACAATGCATACAACATGCTAGTTGTCACGCCCCGCCCCAACTAAATATAAAATATCCCAAAGATTTATTTAAAATTTTGGCATGACCCTTGGGCACGGGGACGTGAGATCCCTATTACAACCTGTCAATTACTAATAAAACATGATTTATATACATAATTTACCACATTCAATCACATCTATCAGGGACACATTCGCCCACTATACATTCATTCATCTCATTCATTTCATGTTTCATGTACATAGAATTAGCAGACATCAAAATACATGATATTACATCCCAAATTTACAATAACCAACCATTTTCAAGTTCCAACATATACATGCCTTTAATACATAAATAAAGAAGCCAAAATACAAAAATGACTCCTCCGCACAGTACATGATCTCCACATGATGCAGTGGTCTCAGGCCTACCTGCACCAAAAACCAAAAATCCAAACAATGAGCTCAAAAGCCCAGTAGGAGTCACCTGACACACTCTAGGACACTGGTGTCCACCCACCTATCCTAGTATACTGCCCAAGTATGGTCTGGCTAATATGGGTAAGTCTTACACGCACAGTCGCCGCGTCCGGCCGTCAATGCTCGCCCATACCCCTATAGACTCTATACACAGCCCCAGTATACTAGTATAGGTACCACATCCTATCAGATCCAATCCTCAAGTCATATCCTCAATCAAATCAAATCCTCAGATTAGATCCTCAATCAGATCGAATCCTCAATCAGATCGAATCCTCAAATCAGATCTTTAATCAGATCAAAGTCCCCAGATCCAGTCGTCAACTAGTCCCTAGACTCTGACTAGTCTAGCTACAGGACCTGACTAGACCCAATCATAATCCTAGTCCTATGACGGACCCGACATTCCTAGCATGTATGCACAAATCACATAAATAATCCATCAATCAATATAAGAAAAGCTTAGCATAACATTCCATAGCATGATTAAGCAAGTACATGGCTCAACTAGCCCAACACCTCATAACATAGCATACAACCATCATCACAGAGGTATAGTCATACAACATAGCATATACACAACATTGCATCGCACATAATTATAACACAACATAAAGCAAACAATCATACAATTTCCTAGGAGGTAACTCCTACCTCAAAAAGCAATTAAAAGGCGATTGACGTGAAATCCCAAAGCCTTGGGGTCCACGTCTCGCTCCGACCTCTGACCACCGCTCAAACGATCGCCTAAAACACAATAATCGATATTACAATCCATTAGAGCCATAAATAAATTAGTACTACTAGCATTAGATCGATCACGAAAAGCCGATCAAAGCGGCACGAAAAACGACATAAACGGGCGTCAGAGGCTTAGCAGCACGTTAGCAAACAGCTAACAGGGCGTTATTGCATGCACAAGGCACTGTCCCGTGCACAAGGCACTGACCAGTGCACCAAGCAGACGCAGCGCACAGCGCACAGCGCACAGCGCGCAGCGCGCAGCGCACAACGCACAGCGCCCAGCGCACAGCCTTCCTCCGCAAGGATCATCGGAGCTCCGTCGGATCTCCAAACAGGGTGCTCAAGCACCGAGGAGAAGTACCAGGGGAGAAGAAGGGAAGCCATCGCTGTCCCTAGCAAGGTTCCCAAAGAGGTCGGCAGCCACGACTAGGCCGGCCGGAATCCTAACCGGAATCCATGGCCGGGAGAGGAAACAGGGCTGCCAACTTGGGAAAGAAAAACCCCAGGGACAGGGGACGGCGTCGGGGTTCACCTCCACCCTTTCCCGACGCTGCAGTCGCCGGGAAGAGGAGTGGCGTCAACTCCGACGTCGTCTTTGGCGACCCAACGCCGGAAAACCGCCAAAACTCCCAACCCTCACCACAAAACTCCGAGGAAACCCAAGAACACCGCGATAACGAAGGGGGAAAAGAGCTGGAAGCTTACCTCAGTCGAGATCGGGAAGAAATCCGGCGAAGACCCACTGGATCTTCACTCCACAGCGAGCTCCACCTTCTTCCTCCTTTCCTTTTTCCTTCTCCGGCGCCGATATCTCTCTCTTTTAGCTCCGGCGCCGGCGATCTCCGTCTCCTCCACCCACTCTCTCTTCTCTCTCTCTCCCGATCTCTCTAGATCCTTCTCTCTCTCTCGGGAAAGGGTGGCTGGTTGTGAGGTGAGAAAGAAGAGAGGGGATTTAGAAAAATCGGGAGAGAAGAGAGTAGTGGGGTTAGGTGGGAAAATTTGCAGAAAACCCCTCGCAAACCCCCTTATTATGGGAAAGTCCAACAATTTACACAAAAGCCTGGTAATTTAACACTTAGGCCCTTACACTAGTCCTCTGGAATTCAAAAAACTACTAAAAATTGTCAGTTATTTCATGATGAAATCTACTTGAACCGAAAAATTACTTCCTTCCGGTAGATGAACATGATGAAACTTTCGAGAACATAAAAAAATAAAGTCATAGTTAAAACACTCTGCATGCATAAAACAATAATATTATACCTTTTGATGAAGAACACCGTTCGGCTGGCAACAGACTTAACCTCAACCATCAGGTGGTTCTCAATTTTTTCACTACCAGCATGCAAAGGTGAACATAGAACAAACAAGGCTAGAGCCAGCACGCAAGTGCAAGAGAAGGAAGCAAGGGAAGCCATGACTGATGGAGACTATATGAATGCGTTAGAGACACTAACAAGGGGGGATTATATATAGACTTTTGCACCCTATCATAGACGGCATTAGATGAATAGTTATAAGAGATATTGGAGACTAATTGAACTTCTCTCAAAGTTTGGATTAAGTGAGAGATTTTGTCAGCATTGCTAGTTTAATTACAAGTTAATAAATAGAGTTCCGCGGCTGTCATACCATCTCTTCTGAATTCTAAACTTCAGGATGCGATATATATGTGTTATATATTTATCATTGAAAGCTTACTCTTTACTATGAAGAACGATACTAGTGGCCAAGGTTTCAACCAGAGAAGCCATCCACTCCTCTCTCTCTCTCTCTCTCTCTCTCTCTCTCTCTCTCATACCATTGTTAAATTAGGACCACCACTTAATTACATTGCATGATCAGTACCTAGCTAGCTATATATATACCTCAAGTAGGCATAGACCAAAGTAATTAAAGCCCATCAATGGAGATGGACAAAGATAGCAGCAACAAGAAGCACTTCATTCTGGTTCATGGCGCGTGCCACGGCGCATGGTGCTGGTACAAGCTCGCCGTGCTGCTGGAGAAGGCCGGCCACAAGGCCACCGCTGTAGACCTTGCCGGATGTGGGATCCATCCCAAGCAGCTCGAGGAGGTGCGGTCCATCCACGACTACGCGCAGCCTCTGATGGAGGAGATGGCTGTGCTGCCTTCCGATGAGAAGGTGGTCCTTGTGGGCCATAGCTACGGCGGATTAGTCATTTCCCTGGCCATGGAGGCCTTCCCAGAAAAGGTCTCGGCCGCCGTGTTTGCCACGGCGTTCATGCCGGTGCCGGACTTACCTGGCTTAGAGATTTTCGGTGAGGTATGAATTGTGAATTTTCCACATGGGTGGCTTTGTATTTAGTTAATCCTTTGGATTTGGGCTTATTTCTGATGCTGGTAGTGTGGGTTAGGAAATCCGGCGGGGATCACACCACGATGGAAGAGCACCAAAATAGAATAAGGATGAGAGACACCATATTTAACGTGAAAGATCTCCCGGCAAATCACCGCGAAGGAAAAACCACAAGAAAGAAAGAATTCACTGGCCCTGTTTGGTGTGGGAATAAGGCGGGAATAACCCCCTTATTCCCATACTTATCCCCAAACATCTTTTCTTATTTCAGGTAATCATTACTCATTTATTCCCATTCCACCTACCACCATCACTCTACTTTTTCTTATTCCAAGTAATCATTACTACTTTATTCTCATTTTTCCTAACCCCAAAATCCCTTATTTTCACTTTTCTTATTCCCATACCAAACAGCCCCTATATGTGAAAGATTTACGAGCACTCAATCACTCAACTCTCACAATAGATCCACTCTTCTCTCTCCCTCTCTACAGAGAACTTCTCTGCCTGCGGCTTCTCTCAGCCTGCCGTACACACCTTTCTGTCAAGCAACAACATAGAAACCCTAGGTTACAAGCCTTTAAATAGCCTCAACCCATTAGGGATTTACATCTACCATTGGATCAATAAAACTTCATAAGTTTCCAGCCGTCCGATCTTTGAGAAGATCACGCCTATCCCTCTTCCCACAAGAACGACGTCCACCGTTGATCCTCTTCGAGGGAAGATCACGCCAGCCAAGCCTTGACCGTAGATCTTCATCACGCGGACTTCCACGTTCTCATCCATCACGTGAGCACACCCCCAAGCAGCCCAAACCTGATCGTGAAGCTCTTGGCATTGAATGCCCACCCATCAATTCAAGCATTAAATGCTTGACATCTCTAACATTAAATGCAACCCTTGCATTTAATGCCAACTAGCCCTACTTGGCATATCTCGTCATTGAGAGCTCCATCACGCGGACACATCATCACCGCCTCCCTCCATCGGTCGGGAACGACACCTATCTTCTCTTTCTTCTTCTTCGCTTCATGGGAGCGACAAAATCCCAACAGTGTGTTCATGTATGCATGTAGCTCTTTCGAAGAACATCGTTATCACCCGGTTTCTTCATGGATTCAATGTTTGGATTCGATAAAGGACCAGAAAATGCTCCAACGACAGTGTTGTTTGGAACTGAGTGCCTTGCTTCTAAGATGTATCAAAATTGTCCGGCGGAGGTGAGTGAATCTATCAGTAGGGTGGTGGGTGAGTCTATTCAGTAGGGTGGTGGGTGAGTCTAAATAGATACCCATCGCTTGGATATATGCATGTCGTGTTTTTGCTGATGGTGAAGGGATGGACCAGTACTGTATATCTCTTCCAAACACCACGCCATCCATCTCTAACTCCATGTTCTACCATACATCAGGATTTCAACTTGGCAACCATGTTAATCAGGCCTTCAAAGTTTTTCACAGAAGAACTGGAAGATACATCCATGTTCACCGAGGAGAAATTTGGATGTGTCTCTCGAGTTTACATCGTGTGCAGAGACGACAAGGTTATCGAGGAGGATTTCCAGCGATGGAATATAAGCTGCCAGAAAGCCTCTGGATGCGAAGTCATGGAGATTGAAGGCTCTGATCACATGGTCATGATGTCGAAACCTCATCAATTACTCGATTGTCTATTGGTGGTCGCAAAGAATCATGTTTGATTTCTTTCTATTGCTCCATAATTTCTTTTTGTTAATTTAAATCGAGTCTTTTATCCTGATGAATTCAAGACCTCATGCTTGAGGTCACAAGCCGTGACCGTGACACCCCCAGTCCATAGTTTCTAGTTGATACAATTGGAAGATTGTTCACTATGCTTCTCCTCATTGTAACATTGATCACCGAAGTCATGTGGATGATTCATCTCTCGACATATATGTACAACGCAACGCTCATGATGGCACTCATGATCAGAAACTTCATATGATACGGATCTATCGAATCATAAAGATGTTAATGAGAACCTCCCCTAGCTTGTTTCTACATGCGAGTTTTGACATATAGGAAAAGAGGAATGTTTTGTGCACATGACTGTGAGGCCATGTACAGTTATACACACATATGAAAGGAGAGTGATAGGTAGAATGAAAGAGAGAGAGTGGAGAAGGGGGAGAGAGAATGGGAGGGAGAGAGGGAAGGGGGCTATACATAGCCCCCTGAATGCCATCTATTGGGTACATGCACATGGCATGTACCCAATCAAAGCCCATAGGAAAATGCTAACCTTTCATGTGGTAAGAGAAGAAAATATCCACACTGATGACAACGACCTCTATATATCTAAGCCTGGAAATCCTACTCTACTATGCCGAAACCTACAAGAATCCTAATTGTTACGAGTCGGACACTCTTGACGAGAAAATTTTATCGTAAATAAGTAATGGTAAAATTTAGTCTTAATATTAAAATGATAAGATTCAAACTCTTTCAAACACTTAGTTCGAACGGAGGTGTCTATTTAAATGGAAAAAATGATTAAATTTAATTAAACTAAATTAAATAGAATAACAGTAAAGAGAACTGAAAGTAAGTCTAGATTATGCTTTAAATAGAATCTAAATTAATTTAAAATTATCTTAACTAACTAATTAAACTAGATGAATTAAAACAATAACCTCAAAGATAAAAAACAAAAACTACTTATTTTAACCTAATTAAATCTAAATTATCTCTAAATTAAAACAACGAAGTTCATGCTCGACAATATTTCTATCTAAATCAGGCATTTCTTTGTAATCCCAAGCAAAATAATCTTTATATGAACATAAGATAGCGATAAGTTCATACCTAACATCTTGGTCGAGAAGCTTGCTGATGAAGGTTGGACGATGTACCTCTCCATCGCTGATGTTGGCTTCCTCCAATGGATCTTGAGCTTGCATGTTTCCACGCTTGACATAAGGAACTTCTTCTTCTTCTTGAGAGATTTCTTTCAAACAATCAATATCGTTCATTTCTTGTGCCATGAACGTTTCTAACTGATAAGCCATTAACTTGGCTTTTAAGGCTGTTACAACGGCATGATTGACCTCTTGTTCTTTACTCATTGAGGAAACCCTTTGGCTGATGATCGGCCAAACTTTGGAGCAAAGACCACAGTGGTTGGCCTTGCTGGATCAAAAATCTCCGCTACACAGTTCTTCATTACATCGCAGTTCTCAGATACTACCCTCATGGAATCGTTCACTTTCATGAACTGTAACGGACCATATTTACAATCATAGAAAGAGGCTTCTACTGTATGTGTTTCTGCTTTGTATGGCATATTATCGGTCATGACAGATTCCACTCCCCCTTCTGCATTCCACAAGAAAAGACATTGGTGTAACGACAATGGTTCACACCTACTACCATGGATTCAATCTCGACCAAGCAGCACATTATAATTTGTTGGTGAATCAATCACAAAGAATGTTGTCGTTCTGATAATACTCCCGACCTTGATATCCAAAGGCAAGATCCTATTACATGGTGCTGGTACTCCACTAAACCCTGTTAGTGTGATATTAGTTGGGATTAGATCGGCCTCTGTCTTGCCAAACCACTTGAGCATCTTGATTGGGATAACATTGATTGCTACTCCCGTATCGATTAAAACTCTATTCACCGGGATACCATTTATCTCGGTCGTGATGTGCAAAGGTCTAAGATGGCGCGTCATAGCTTCTGACGTCCTGTCAAACACAACCTTGCTTTCTAGCCGTTGATTATCATTTTGGGACTTGGTCGATAACCCAGCGAACCCTTGAATTGCCTTGCCTTTAGACTTAGCTTCGACCTGTATGACCTCCGCATTCTCTTGCCCAAACCAGGATGGCCAAATTTGCTGATATGCCTCGTTATGATCATCTGCGTCCCCCTCGTCCCAACTGTCCCAACCCGTTGGGTTAATTGGTGGCTCTGCTGCCTGTTCAACATACTTGGCCACATCGCCTTTTGGAGCCCATATTTTTACCACCGGGTCTCCATAGCAGACTAAGTAATCAAACATCCCACTATGTTCACCCTGAGTGCTCACAACGGGGTTGCTGCCTTGTACAGTTCCATGATGAGCTTCTTTTGCGAAATATTCCTTCTTGCCTCTTCTTCTTCGATCTTAATGGGGACTTCTATCTCTACCCACTCAGTGTCTTCTACCACTGGCTCTTCTGCATCGTCACATCCAGATGGGACAATTGGATCTGGTACAACTGGTGTTAGCTGGGCGACAAATTGAGTCTTCTTCACCCAACGCTTGACAGTCACATCACCGTAGGTTCTCAGATAATAGTACTTACCACTGGGACAACCACCTGGTGCCACATTAGGGTTGCCCGCTTCATATAATTCCTTCAGTAATCGCTCAATAGACGTACCCCTTCATTGTGCCTCTGTTGTGACATCAATCTTGTCCTCAATCTCAACATACTCGTCATCATCGTCAGGTATCAAACTAACTGACGCATGTTCCATATTTTTCTCGACCAACGCAGCTTACGCTTCCCCGTCATCGGCCATGTCAGAAATATCGGAATCACTCTCAACTGGACAATGTTGTCCAAGTCTGCTTGGAAGGATGTAATTGTTGACTAACGACAGTGTACCAAACTGAATCATATGATTACCTTCGTCACCATCGTCATCGTCCTTCTTTGGACGATAAAACTTACTCTTTGAAATTCCTTCTGTCTTAGAACCGGCAGTGTTCTCCTCAAACTCCTCCACAATATTGTCAGTCTGCTCCTGCCTATTCTCTTGAACTTGCTTAGCCCTCATCATCTGCCCGTACTTCTTCTGGTATCTCCGATATTGAGTCCGAATCATCTCCTCAACAGGTATCTGTCGATGAGTGGCAAAGTTGTAGTTGTACCATCTGTTTAATCGAGCATTAATTGATGTCAACTAGATTTCCTATTAACAGAGAAAACATGACATTTTTTGTTTGTTCTGGAATTCATCCTTGACATTTATGTATCATTTTGTCATTCGACTTTTATTTCATTTTCTGCATCTAAAATGTTCGAATCTCGCAAGCTTCTAAATAGAAAACTTGTAGATCATTACATCGGGTTAATTGTTTTATCTAAGACCATTCTCATCCATAATTTTTAGCTGTTTTGGGACTCTCAGGTGCGTTTGGTTGCGAGATAGTCTATCCCGAGATTAAGGGGATGAGGATTGGTATCATGGGATAAGTAGTGGAGCCAAAAAAACAGCCAATGGTAGTTGTCTACTTGGGTACAATAGCTTGAACTTGTATTATCTGATATATAATAGGCCTTGAAGTCGCATCATGAAAATTAGCTGAACAGTACCTATTACATATGGGAAACAAAATAGTTTTAAATTAAGAAGCATCATGCCGGAGGTCAACTGAAACGGTTGTTGTCTACTTGGGTCAAAAAAAAAAAAAAAAAAAAAGAACAACACGACACGCAACCAATCAGAAAGGCTTATTACTGTTAGAAATTCGGCCCAGATGAAATCAAGATAAAAAAATAATAGAATAAAGAGGAGACAACAGTTTAATGTGGAAAACCTTCTGATAAATTACCGCAAAGGAAAAACCATGGGAAAAGAGAAAACTTCAATATGTAGGAGATTTACAAGACTTGATCTCTCATCCCTCTCATATAAATTTCTCTCATCCCTCCCACATACATTCGCTCTAAAATGCCCAACTTTCTATCAAGTCCCCCAGACCTCTCTCTAGGGTTTCTGATATCAACACTACTCATTAGGGTTACACCCCAACCCTATTTATATCCACTAATTAACCCACACTCGGATTAATCGGGACCCTTGATTTTAGCCCGGATTTCACAAAGGATCGATCTTCTTAAATGAAAGGATCGATCATTTCATTCCGTGGAATAGACCGCTCGAAAATGATCGATCCTCTTTAGGATAAGGATCGATCATCATGGGAAAAAACGTCTGGGAGGATCGATCCTTATAGGGTAGAGGATCGATCCTTTCCAACACAACTCTATGTCTTGGGAAGAGGATCGATCCTTTCCAAAAAAAGGATCGATCCTTTGTCTTCCTGCACCTTGGTTTGTCCAGCACTGCACGTCCTCGTCTCTCATGGGGAGGGA
>OY986975.1:15459535-15589488 GCA_963920575.1 Narthecium ossifragum | reverse complement strand
AGGGGGGGAAAGGAATAAAAGGAGAGGGGGAGAAACAGAGGAGGAATAAACAGAGGAGGAGAGAGTGTGTGGGGGGGGGGGGGAGGGTTTGGGGGTTATTTTGGTCCCGTTTCTATTTTAGGGTAGTAAAAGGCTGAAGCAATTTTTAAGGAGATCAAATGACAAATAGGGGTGACCTAAAGGACTAAACAACAAATCCCCCAAAAAATTAAGTGGCTTTTCAATGGCAATGAGATCATGTCTTTGCAGGGTATATTTTTATGTAATGTTTGAGTTTTCAATGGCATTGGTGCAAATTAAATCTTTTTGAGGGGTATATAAGCAAAAACCCCTTCTATATCTAGTCTACCGGTGACCGGTCAGTAGTCGGTGTCCTCTGTTATCCATGTGATCATGTATTTGAGAATTTGGCAAATAAGACGAATTAGGGGTCTAAGTGTCTAACCCACCCACATTTTCCATGTAATTTTCCATGCCTCTAACTAACACATATGTCCATATACATAAGGATCGTGACTCTACGTGGAATTATATCAGGAGAGGAGAGGAGAAGAGAAACCAATAGGAAAAAACTTGGCCGGCAAATACTAAAGTTTTCTATATATACTAAGGTCTCTTCTTCTCCACAAGAATGCAAGCCAATGGGGATGGGTAACAAGAAGCATTTCATTCTGGTGCATGGCGCTTGCCACGGCGCATGGTGCTGGTACAAGCTCGCCGCGCTGCTGGAGAAGGCCGGCCACATGGTCACCGCCGTAGACTTGGTGGCATCCGGGATCCATAGGAAGCAGCTCGACGAGGTGAAATCCATCCATGACTATGTGCTGCCTCTGATGGAGGTGATGGCCATGCTACCTTCCGATGAGAAGGTGGTCCTCGTCGGCCACAGCTTTGGCGGGGTAGGCGTTTCGCTGGTCATGGAGGCCTTCCCCGACAAGATCTCCGTCGCCGTGTTCGCCGCTGCATACATACTGTCGCCCAGTGCACCTAGCTCCGAGATTGCAATTGAGGTAGTCCATTTTCATGGTCTGTATCACAGTAACAAGTTTTGTTTCCCTCATACCATCACTTCCTAGTTTCTTCATACCATCACTTCCTTCATGCTGTCGCCCAGTGCACCTAGCTTGCGTCAGTTCAATCTAATCACGTTTCTATTTATGTGTAGCATTCTCGAAGAACCACACCAGGTTTTTATATGGATTCGACGCACCAGTTTGATCAAGGACCGGATAATCTTCCGACAACAGTGACATTTGGACCCCATTTTATGGCTTCCAAGATGTATCAAAATTGTTTGCAGGAGGTTAGGAACTCCATCAATATAAGATGGTTACACCCCTCTTTAAAACATAGTAAATTCTGGATTACAAATCATATCTATTTTCCATATCTCTTCCAAATCATATCTCTAACACCGGTTTGCATCTATTGATCATCAGGATTTGAAACTGGCTACCATGTTGCTCAGACCCGCCAGATTGCTCGTAGAAGACTTTATGAACAACAGATTTATGCTCACCAAGGAGAAATTTGGTTCTGTCTCTCGAGTCTATATTGTGTGCAAAGAAGATGAGAGTTTGGAGGAGGATTTGCAGCGATGGATGGCCGATCGAGACTCAGGTTGTGAAATCATGGAGATCGAAGGTTCTGATCACATGGTCATGCTCTCAAAACCTCACGAATTACTCGACTGTCTCTTGGTAGTCATGGAGAAGCATGCTTGATTTTCTGTTTTGATCTATGATTTCGTGTTAGATCTTGTTAGAAGTTTATTCACCATGTCTGGATGGGAAATACGTACTCTCATAAGCCCATTTGAATCACTCTAGTTGGTGTAATTATGATGGCACCTGTCACTTTGAATCATATCTCTTTGTTGTCCTCCCTAGCCGTACTTTCTTCACATGAGACTTTAAGTTTATTTCAAGGTTGGAAATATGGTGTAAAGAAACTCATAAGGGCTTGTTTGGTACGGGAATGACTTTATTTCGAATTAAAAAATTTTATTCTCGATTTCGGGAATAACTTTATAATGATTACTCGAAATAAGGGAAAAGTAGGGTGGAGAGTGGGAATAACTTTGTGATAATTACTTGGAATAATGAAAGGTGTTTGGTGGATAAAGTGTGGAATAAGTAGGGGATTCGAAAATATTCAAGGAATATTTTTAGAATATTCTTTTATTCCCGTTTGGTATTCCCATACCAAACAGGGCCCTCCAAAATGACCAATGTTGAATCCATACTGAGAAAATACCTTTTAAATTTTCTGAGATCTCGGGTGGAGCCAGAAATTTTGTCTAGGAGAGGCAGATAAGAGAGTAGTTGTCAAGGTAATTGAGCTCGCTTGGTAATAGACTCGATCAAACTTGGTTCGAATTGAGGTTGATTACTCTTGTTTGGCTCAAAGGTTGAATTTAAGCCAAGCTTGAAAGCTCGATCAGGCTCGGCCTCTTTAGACTCGATTACTTTATTTTTTGTCTTTGTTTTTGACATTTAGGTAAACATCATATATGTTGGGTATAAGATATGTATTTGGTGGTGAAAATTGATGATTGAAAAAATCAAACAAATTTAGTAAGACAAGTTTAAATATCGCTGGATTTGAATTGAGCAGCTTGTTAAGCTTTTTAAAAAGGCTCGTTAAGGATGACAAACCAAGCGGCAAGCAGCTTGTTAAGATTGAGATGCTTTAGGGTTGATTTATTGGTCGATGGGCAATGATGGGTGCACCATTTCAATGCCTGCAACTTTTTGTATGAGAAAATTCTAAGTGTTAGCCATAAATATAACATTGCCTTAAAGTCATTTGAGCGATCAATGACAATCTCGTTAATATTGTCAATCGGTCAATGAATACTTCAGTTTTGACACAACTGAAGTATTTTAGTCATAACTTTTACATTGAGTATCAAAAATGGGTGATTTTTGAACCATTGGAAAGAGTACGAGAAGATCTACAACTTTCATGTTGACGAGATCTTCAGATTATATCGTTTAAAGTGTCAAATGGACAGTCAAAGTGGTCGGTGGCAAAATGATAAATAATCGACGAATCCAAAATCCATCGTCCAAAGAATGGTCATCGCCCATTTTCAATCGGCCAAATTATTCAATCGATCATATTTGACCAATTATTTTAATAGTCATCAATGACTATTTCGGTCATAACTTTCTCATACGATGTCCAAATGAGTTGGCTTTTAAACCGGTGGAAAGAGAACGAGAAGATCTATAACTTTCATGTTGACAAGATCTTCAAATTCCATCGTTCAGTATGCCAAACTGACAGTTGAAGTGACCAGTGGCAAAATAGTAAATAATGGACGAATTTGTTAATGTCATCGTCCAACTTTCCTATCGACCAAAATGGACGATGAAGTCATCGTTCAAAATGGACGATGTCGTCCAAATGAGTTAGTCCAAATTTCTATCGTCCATATTTGCAAATCGGCCATTAGTGCAGTCTAAGTATTTTGATCATAACTTTCGCATCCGATGTCCAAATTGGACTTTGCTGGTACCGTTGGAAAGATAATTTGAAGATCTACAACTTTGGTGTTCAACGTTTTCCCAGATTCCAAGGTTATAATCAGAAAAATACAGCGGAAGACAGGAGGCGTTGTTTAGTGGCGGTTCCAGAACAGTTTTAGACCAGTTATGCAGTTCTGGTGTTTTCCACTTTCAAAGCAACAGTTGCAGCAACTGCAGAGTGGTTTCCTGACGGTTTCCAAATCAGTTAGCAGAAGCCCTATAAATAGCCAAGAGGAAGAAGAAAAAAGGGCCTCGGCCACCAAAGCAAAACCTGCTTTTTATCTTTTTATGTAATCTTTTACATTTATCAATGTAGCCTTAATTAGCATAATGAAGCATTTTTCTTCCTTTAAATTCCTGCAACGCCCTTCATTTTTAGGAGTAGTGCTACACTAATGTCTTCCATAGGAGTAGAATTATCATATTTTCCTAGGAGTAGTGCTACCATATTTAATTTCCTAGGAGTAGATTTGTCACTCATAGGAGTAGTTATAAGATAATTCATCACCATTATTCCATTTTCCACTGTCCATTTTCCATTTTCCAACCTTCATTTTCCATTTCCATCAACTTCATCATTCAACAAAAATTACTTCTTTGTACACTTCAACACCTCTGATTCGATCATTCGAAGAAGTAGAACTAAAAACCACAATCTCCTGATATTCGAATGTGGAAATAGATTTTGACCTTGATTACAGTCCCGGACAACGGTCATAATTTCTGTTCTAACATTTTTTGGCACGCCCGGTGAGACCCTGTGTTGAAGCTATACAAAGAAGAAGGGACAAAATCTACACGCCGAGCATTCATGGAGAACACCTGCGGCTCCGACAATGGCCTCCCGATCAGCGTCTACACGCCGGAGACGGCCAGCCATCTTCTTCTTGGAGATCTGTTGCCGCCGGCGTCATCAGGGAGGACACCCCTGTTAGAAATAAAAGAACTAGGATTATTGCTTTTACTAGGGTAGCATGTAATCCTTTACAATCAGTTTAAACAAACAAAACTGCACATACCGTTAATCCGAAAAAGGAATGAAAGAGAAGGAATATGAATCCGACGAAGAAACGCCGCTTGATCGAGGCCAGTGTGCCACACTGTGCCCTTAAGCTTTATTTGCTCACCACCCCTAGCTTCTGGTTCTTGTGGCAAAAAGCTCCCAGGGTACAACGATCCACCGCGATTGGAGGGAAGCCGGCCGTCCGATCGCCCTTCGAGCTCCAAGATGGTATGGTACTCTCAATCAGGACCCTCTATTATACAAGTGGTGTGGTGAAGAGTGTATGCATGAGCAAGCTTAGAATTGCTGGTTTGGGTCCTATTTATAGGCTAGCTAGGCTAGTTGATCAGCCATTTAGTGGGGAGGTGAAGAGACTCGCCATGTTAGCGCCACGTCATCAGTAACCGATGCCACGTCAGCGCCACGTCATCCGTAACCGCCCAGTCATGGGCTGCCACTTTGCCACATCACCAGTAACTGCTACTTAGTGGGGAGCTGAACAGGCGCCACGTCACCAGTAACAGCCACCCAGGAGAACATGGGTTGCCACTTCATCCATAACTGCCCAGTCATGGGCATCATGGGGAGACCAAGAGTCATAACTGACTCAACCCACTTCTGGTGAATTAATGGCTCACTCAATGTGGCTCAGCCCACTTGTAACTGCTCAGGAAGATGAACAGTCACCTGCCATGTAGGCAAAAATGCACGCGTGGCGTACATGTGGCGCCCGCATGGACGCACACGTCACCGTCGCCCACATGGACGCACACGTGTGTGCCTCTCTCTAGTTCTCATTCACATTCAAACTATAGATGCTCAAAGCTCTATATAAACTAGAGAAATGTTTTTGTCCCAAGCATTGTGGGACTAAACATTTACACACACTCATATGGGCTTCATAGGCTCTCTTCTTTAACTGGGCTTTAGCAGGCCCATTTGATTCAACATCAATTTATAAGGCTTAGCCCACTCCTTCACCCTAGGAGTTTTGGGCCTTTTTTTTTCTTTTAAAGTCTTAAATCAACAATCCCCCACATAAATCAAATGACTGATCAAATGCTGTATGATCCTAATGCACTTGAGAGTACCGCAGAAACTTGCTGCATTAGGAGAGGTAGCTTTTGGCTTTGAACCTTCCTTAGTAAAACACTATCGGATGTACTTGCTAAACAGTGAACGCGATGTCTTGAACTGTTCAGCTTTTATGTACACTAAGACAACAGTGCTTACACAACGCATTTCTTATACCACTGATGGCTCATTTGTTGTGTCCATTTCGGCCCTAGACATGCCTGGTAGAATTCTTCGAGTGCTTTAGAGAACTAGCCCTTAAAACTTTCTCATAGAAGCGGCCCCTTCTCACTCGATATAGGTGATCTCTTATTACGAGCATCATGTCATGCTTTTAAGGATCATTAAAAGCATAAGCTTAACCTTTACATTATGCAGGTTATCACTCACTCATCATATGAATGGGTAAGAGTGATCTTAGCAACTGCCCCCACAATTCGGTTGTCCCATTGAACCTAGAATCTGGGTCTGCCAGATTATCTAGGTTGGGTTGCCATTGAGGAGTATAGTCATTTCATGGGCTTCAACCCCATTCCCCTCGATGAAACATCCACTAGATCTCTTGTTAGACCTTTGGTTAGTGGATCTGCAATATTTTCCTTCGATCTCACGAAATCGATGGATATCACACCAGTAGACAACAATTTCCTCACTGAATTGTGTCGTCGTCGTATATGTCGAGATTTTCCATTGTACATGTGGCTTTGTGCTCTCCCTATTGCTGACTGACTGTCACAGTGAATACTGATAGGAGGCACAGGTTTAGGCCACATAGGAATATCTTCTAGGAAGTTACATAGCCATTCCGCTTCTTCCCCTGCTAGATCTAATGCTATGAACTCAGCTTCCATAGTAGACCTTGCTATACAAGTCTGCTTGGATGATTTCCAAGACACAGCTGCACCTCCAATTACAAAGACAAATCCACTTGTGGATTTTGTATCATTGGAGTCTGATATCCAGTTTGCATCTGTATAACCTTCAAGTACTGCTGGATATCTCGTATAATGCAATCCAAAATTTTCTGTGTACCTTAGATATCTAAAGACTCTGATAACTGCCTTCCAGTGATCTGTACTTGGATTGCTTGTGTATCTACTCAGCCTGTTTACTGAGTTAGCAATATCCGGTCTAGTGCAGTTCATGATATACATCAGACTGCCTATGATCCTGGAATATTCTATTTGTTGTACACCTTCACCGTGGTGTTTCTTTAGATGCGAGTTGACATCTAGCGGTATCTTGACTACAACATCACTCCCTTTGTCAAATTTATCAAGAATTTTCTTAATATAGTGACTTTGGGATAATATATACCCATTCGAAGTCTTGGTAATTTTCATACCAAGTATCACATCAGCTACACCCATATCCTTCATATCGAAGTTTCGTGACAACATGCTCTTAGTAGCTTTTATGATATTATCATTGCTACCAATGATGATCATGTCATCTACATAAAGACATAGGATTATGCATTCCTTTTCATCACCTTTTATGTAAACGCATTTGTCACACTCATTTATGCGAAAGCCGTTTGTCAACATCACTTGATCAAACTTTTCATGCCACTGTTTAGGTGCTTGTTTAAGCCCATACAAAGACTTAACAAGTCGGCAGACTTTCTTTTCTTTCCCTGGAACCACAAACCCCTCGGGTTGTTCCATGTAAATTTCTTCTTCCAGATCACCATTTAGGAAAGCTGTCTTTACATCCATTTGATGTATATCCAGATTGTTTAAAGCCGCAAGGGAGATAATCAATCTGATTGAGGTTTTCCTAGTGACTGGAGAATAGGTGTCAAAATAGTCCACCCCTTCAGTTTGTTTGAAACCCTTGACAACAAGCCTTGCCTTGTATTTGTCAACTGTTCCATCTGCTTTCATTTTCTTTCTGAAAACCCACTTGTAACCCAAAGGTTTACAACCTGGTGGCAAATCAACCAGTTCCCATGTATGGTTATGCATGATGGAATCAATTTCACTTTTCACTGCTTCCTTCCATAAGGGAGCGTCAGGAGTTGACATTGCTTCATTGAATGTCTGAGGGTCATTCTCTAACAAATATGTTAGAAAGTCTGGGCCGTAGGAAGTTTCTTTCCTAACCCTCTTACTCCGTCTAGGTTCCTCATCCTTTTCATGAACTGAGGACCCTTGGAATCGTTCTTCCCCAGTGTTCTCATAAGCTCTCTCACTAACCTCTGTTGTAGGAGATGATTTGTAAGGAAACACGTTTTCGAAGAACGAGGCATCCTTAGCCTCTAAGACAGTGTTCACATGCACTTCAGGATTATCTGATTTACTAACCAAAAATCGGTAAGCACTACTATCCTGTGCATATCCAATGAATACACAATCTACCGTCTTTGGTCCTATTCTAGTTCGTTTAGGAACTGGAATTGGTACCTTTGCTAGACATCCCCAAACCCTTAAGAACTTATAACTAGACACACGACCTTTTCATAGTTCATAAGGCGTCTTGTCTAACTTTTTGTGTGGTAGTCTATTCAACACATGATTCGCTGAAAGTATAGCTTCCCCCCACATGTTGTGAGGTAAGCCTGAATTTATAAGCATGGCATTCATCATTTCTTTTAGCGTCCTATTCTTCCGTTCTGCTATTCCATTTTGTTCTGGAGAATAGGGTGCTGTAGTCTGATGAATGATGCCATTTTCAGCACAAATTTGGGCAAAAGGTGACTCATACTCACCTCCCCTGTCACTTCTCAGCATTTTGATCTTTTTATCAAGCTGATTTTCCACTTCACTCTTGTAATGAGTGAACATCTCCACTGCCTCATCTTTACTTCTCATTAAGTAAAGATAGCAATATCTCGTACAATCATCAATGAAAGTAATAAAATACCTTTTACCACCTCTAGATTGTACAACTTTCAGATCACAAACATCTGTATGAACCAATCCTAAAGGTTCAGTGCTTCGCTCAATTGATTGAAACGAAGTCTTAGCCATTTTTGCTTCTACACAAACCTCACATTTGTGTTCCTTGTTAATTATTAATTTTGGAAGAAGATTTAAAGATATTAGTCTTTTCATTGAATTATTGTTCACATGTCCCAATCTCCCATGCCATAAATTAAATGACTCAATCACATAGGCAAGCTTCCCTTTATTAGCCTCTTGGGCAACATTGAGTACAGTAGATGCACTAGCCTTTAAGGCTTCACTAGTCTTGACCTTGGGGATTACAGTCATTACATTCATTTTGAACAACCCCTCAGTCATGTAACCCTTGCCAATGTACATGCCATTCTTTGCTAGGATGACCTTATCAGATTCGAAGACCAACCTGAAGCCCTTCTTACTCATCACAGAACCTGAGATTAGATTCTTACGTATCTCTGGCACATGAAGGACTTCTGTCGTCAGCTCCTTCCCAGACGTCATCTTCAGCTTCACAGTCCCTTTACCTTCCACCTTGGAGGTTGCAGAGTTTCCCATGTAGCAGCGCTCTCCATCTACTACATGGTAGGTGTCGAACATCCATCTATTAGAGCAGATGTGGCGGGTAGCGCCAGTGTCGACCCACCATTCCTTCGGGTTGCTCCCGATCAGGTTCACCTCTGAGACAACTGCAACCAGTTGCAAGTCATCCATCTCTGCACTGAGACCTTCAGCTATGTTGGCTTCTGTCCTCTTCCTTTTGGGAGCTGGCTTCTTCTTCCCTTGAGCACTTGGGCGATTGCGACAATCCTTGGCCCGATGTCCTGCCTTCCCGCAGACAAAGTACTCGCCCTTGAATTTTTGAGACCCATTGCCTCCCTTAGTGCCTTCATCGAAGCGCTTGCGCTTCTTCAAACCGCTGGCATTCTCCACTAAGTTGGACTTAGAGTAAATGCCAAGACCACTGTTCTTATCGGTCTTGCGGTTATCCTGCTCGATCTTCAGCCTCCGAACGAGATCTTCAAGACTCATCTCCTTTCGTTTGTGCTTTAGGTAGTTCTTGAAGTCCTTCCAAGAAGACGGCAGTTTCTCTATCATTGCCGCCACTTGAACAGGTTCATTCAGAATCATACCTTCAGCATTCATATCATGGTAGATGAGTTGAAGTTCCTCAACTTGTTCGACAACGCTTCTACCGTCTACCATCTTGTACTCAAGGAATCGACCGACAACAAATTTCTTTGCGCCGGCGTCATCCACCTTGTACTTATCGTCCAAGGCTTCCCAAAGTTCCCTTGCAGTTCTTTTGGGAAAGTACACATTGTAGAGCTTGTCGTCCAAGCCGTTCAGGATATAGTTCCGGCATAGGAAGTCAGAATGACCCCAAGCCTGAACTGCAGCTACGGTATGAGCATTCTTCTGTTCTTCAGTAAGAACAGGCTCATCCTCAGTGAGATATCTGACCAGTTTAAGGGTGGTCAAGTAGAACAGCATTTTCTGCTGCCACTGCTTGAAATTCAGTCCCTTAAACTTCTCAGGCCTCTCTAGCTGCCCGATCGGCATGCTAGGCATTTCCACTACAGGTGGATTGCCTACCGGCACTTACTCCACACGAGGAGGGATTACAGGTTCAACACCTGCTCCTGAAGCCATCTGCAAAAGCAGACCAACCACACAGTGGTTCAGTTCTTGTGTTTTAGAGTTTTTATAGGAAGTAGAACTTCCTCTCAAAAAGAAAAGAAAACCAGAAGAGGATCCGTAGGAGAAGTGGATCCGAAAAAATGGTAAAACCGGAAAGTAAAGCTTAAGATTGTTAGAAATAAAAGAACTAGGATTATTGCTTTTACTAGGGTAGCAAGTAATCCTTTACAATCAGTTTAAACAAACAAAACTGCACATACCGTTAATCCGAAAAAGGAATGAAAGAGAAGGAATATGAATCCGACGAAGAAACGCCGCTTGATCGAGGCCAGTGTGCCACACTGTGCCCTTAAGCTTTATTTGCTCACCACCCCTAGCTTCTGGTTCTTGAGGCAAAAAGCTCCCAGGGTACAACGATCCACCACGATTGGAGGGAAGCCGGCCGTCCGATCGCCCTTCGAGCTCCAAGATGGTATGGTACTCTCAATCAGGACCCTCTATTATGCAAGTGGTGTGGTGAAGAGTGTATGCATGAGCAAGCTTAGAATGGCTGGTTTGGGTCCTATTTATAGGCTAGCTAGGCTAGTTGATCAGCCATTTAGTGGAGAGGTGAAGAGACTCGCCACGTCATCAGTAACCGATGCCACGTCAGCGCCACGTCATCCGTAACCGCCCAGTCATGGGCTGCCACTCTGCCACATCACCAGTAACTGCTACTTAGTGGGGAGCTGAACAGGCGCCACGTCACCAGTAACAGCCACCCAGGAGAACATGGGTTGCAACGTCATCCATAACTGCCCAGTCATGGGCATCATGGGGAGACCAAGAGTCATAACTGACTCAACCCACTTCTGGTGAATTAATGGCTCACTCAATGTGGCTCAACCCACTTGTAACTGCTCCGGAAGATGAACAGTCACCTGCCACGTAGGCAAAAATGCACGCGTGGCGTACATGTGGCGCCCACATGGACGCACACGTCACCGTCGCCGGCGGCAGTCCGGCGGCTGGGCGGCGGCCGGTGGCACACGCGCGTGCACATGAGTGTGCCTCTCTCTAGTTCTCATTCACATTCAAACTATACATGCTCAAAGCTCTATATAAACTAGAGAAATGTTTTTGTCCCAAGCAATGTGGGACTAAACATTTACACACACTCATATGGGCTTCAAGGCTCTCTTCTTTAACTGGGCTTTAGTAGGCCCATTTGATTCAACATCAATTTATAAGGCTTAGCCCACTCCTTCACCCGAGGAGTTTTGGGCCTTTTTTTTTTCTTTTAAAGCCTTAAATCCAACAACCCCACCATTCGCTGCCTCTGCGCATCAGTTTAGGGCGGTTCAGGCGGTTCAAAACAGGAATGTCAAGAGGAGATCGTGCACACGTTGTGAAAACCGCAGCAGTTCAAAGCAGTTTAAGCAGTTCCAGCGGTTCACGACAAAGATCCTCCACACTCACGCCGTCGCCGGAGTCCTCGACGGTCTCTACATCAACCTCTTTGCAGAACCCACCCTCTGCAACCTCTACCTCATCATCATCACCTCCGGCGAAAAGATCTACAACGACACCATCTTCTATCTCCACGGCGTGGGAGGAATCCTCTGACAGCATGGAGATCTCCTTCAACGGCGAACCCATTTTCTCCTACGTGATGGCCGCAGGCAGAGCCATGAAACTGAAGAGGGCAAAATCCAAGACATGGCCGGCGAAGCAATCGATTCCGGTCAAGGCAACGGGAGACCACGACCTCACTACCACCGACTTCAGTAACGCCGGGATCACCTCTGTTTCCAATGTGGTCTTCCTCGTCAACAGGTTGGGAAGATGGCAACCTATGGCCGTTACATTGGGGGAAAAACAGAGCAATGCCGAGGTCATCTCCTCCGTCTCCGGCGCGATCTTCACTCGGCTGGCCATGGGACGACGACAGCGGTGGAAGGGAAAACCATGCCTAACTCCTCAGACCGCGGCTTCCTTCGAGCATCCCAGATCCCTCATCGCCGCGCCAACATCGGCCTCAAAGCTCCTATCACTTGGGAAGATGGCAACCTATGGTCTTTGGGGAGAGAACAGAGCAACGTCGGAGTCATCACCTCCGTCTCCGATGCGGTATGGAACAACGGCATCGGCGGATCTTAGTTTGCTAAGCAAATCGCTGGCATAGTGTTCATCATCAGGTGGAACGTTGTTGTCACCACCACCTTATGCATCGTCATTTCTGATGGTACTGCGAATGGCTTTGGCCACCCCTGCCAGATGCCGAGCTCGACGGATGCCTCAGGCGCTGCTGAGAAATCCGCCATGGTCCTCCTCTCCCCGACGAAGGAGTAGACGGTCTGCACCGACGAGATGGCCTGCTCGACGATGGCCCCAGCACTGCTCCCGGATTTTATGCATGCAAGTATGCAACCAAGTAATAATAGAGGAGCTATTGGGCAATACATGTTGAATTACATGGGAAAAAGTACATGGCTGACATGCATTTATTGGCCTAACATACATGCATTTATTGGCCTGACGTGTAGTTATTGGCCTGACATGCATTTATTGCCCTAACATGCATAGCCTGACAGACCAAATGGTCAAATATATTTTGGCTGATCAACTAGCTAATCTTTATGGACGATCAAATGATAATGACGACCAACACTTGCTAAAAAACAAAATTGGCCAAATCATCCAATTGGCCGACTAAATCGTCTAAAATGGCTAATGTCATCGTCCAAAATGGCCAACAGAATAAAGGTCTTTTACAAAAAATAGGAATATTTTCATAAAGACCGGGGGGTAAAATGTTAGCCATAAATATAACATTGCCTTAAAGTCATTTGGGCGATCAATGACAATCTCGTAAATATTGTCAATCGGCCAATGAATACTTCAGTTTTGACACAACTAAAGTATTTTAGCCATAACTTTTACATTGAGTATCCAAAATGGGCGATTCTTGAACCATTGGAAAGAGTACGAGAAGATCTACAACTTTCATGTTGACGAGATCTTCAGATTATATCGCTTAAAGTGTCAAATGGACAGTCAAAGTGGCCGGTGGCAAAATGATAAATAATCGACGAATCCAAAATCCATCGTCCAAAGAATGGTCATCGCCCATTTTCAATCGGCCAAATTATTCAATCGGCCATATTTGACTAATTATTTTAATAGTCATTAATGACTATTTCGGTCATAACTTTCTCATACGATGTCGAAATGAGTTGATTTTTAGACCGATGGAAAGAGAACGAGAAGATCTACAACTTTCATGTTGACAAGATCTTCAAATTCCATCGTTCAGTATGCCAAACTGGCAGTTGAAGTGACCAGTGGCAAAATAGTAAATAATGGACAAATTTGTTAATGTCATCGTCCAACTTTCCTATCGACCAAAATGGACAATGAAGTCATCGTCCAAAATGGACGATGTCGTCCAAATGAGTTAGTTCAAATTTCTATCGTCCATATTTGCTAATCGGCCATTAGTGCAGTCTAAGTATGTTGACCATAACTTTCGCATCCGATGTCAAAATTAGACATTTCTGGTACCGTTGGAAAGATAATTTGAAGATCTACAACTTTGATGTTCAACATTTTCCCAGATTCCAAGGTTATCATCAGCAAAAATACAGCGGAAGACAGGAGGCGTTGTTTAGTGGCGGTTCCAGAGCAGTTTTAGACCAGTTATGCAGTTCTGGTGTTTTCCATTTTCAAAGCAACAGTTGCAGCAACTGCAGAGTGGTTTCCTGACGGTTTCCAAATCAGTTACCAGAGGCCTTATAAATAGCCAAGAGGAAGAAGAAAAAAGGGCCCCGGCCACCAAAGCAAAACCTGCTTTTTATCTTTTTATGTAATCTTTTACATTTATCAATGTAGCCATATTTAGCATAATGAAGCATTTTCCTTCCTTTAAATTCCTGCAACGTCCTTCATTTTTAGGAGTAGTGCTACACTAATGTCTTCCATAGGAGTAGAATTATCATATTTTCCTAGGAGTAGTGCTACCATATTTAATTTCCTAGGAGTAGATTTATCACTCATAGGAGTAATTATAAGATAATTCATCACCATTATTCCATTTTCCACTGTCCATTTTCCAACCTTCATTTTCCATTTCCATTTTCCATTTCCATCAACTTCTTCATTCAACAAAAATTACTTCGTTGTACACTTCAACACCTCTGATTCGATCATTCGAATGAGTAGAATTAAAAACCACAATCTCCTGATATTCGAATGTGGAAATAGATTTTGACCTTGATTACAGTCCCGGTCAACAGTCATAATTTCTGTTCTAATACTAAGCATATCTGAAGTGTTAGACCATTAAATATGTATATAGATTCACAATCTCCCATTGCTTCTTGGCCTGAGAGATTAAAAATCATTTTTTTATTAGTTGTGCACAAAGTCTTGGTAAAGGGAAATTCTATCACACCATAATGTACGATCGGTAGTCTAGTAGATCACATATTAGTATGTGTTAGCCAAAATAATGGCTAAATCATTAATGACGGACACGTAAGCAAAAAAGTAATGACTACATGGACGATAACTATAGAAACCTATCGACCAAATGAACGATAGAATCTATCGACCAAATGGATGATAGAATATCGACCAAATGGACGATATCGTCCATATGGCACCATCATTCAAGGGATTAAGGACGATAATCGTCCAAAAGTCACAATTAGACATGTTACTTAATGTCTTCGTCCAAAAGCAATTAACACAAGTGCCAAATATGGTTAAAAAACACATGCAGGTCTGACGTGGACAAGAAACGATAAGTAAGCCAGCGTGATCATGACGTATGCAACGAAAGAGCATCGACCACGTGTACTCTCCAAGCTAGACAAGAACGTGGGAGAAGCTGTTATGGAGCAGTTCGCACACAATCTCCTCCTTCTACGCCATCAACCCTCAAGGCGGGAGCAGTTAGTTAGTTCCTTAGAATAAATAGCTTCTCTTCTCCACTGTAAACCGCCCCGACAATCTGTAACCAGCTCTTAAGCATGGCTTTCGTTTCTTTTGTACCTGTAAGTTGATTAATAAAGCTTTCAGTTTGATTAATGGCTTCTTTTACTGTTTTCTTAGCGTAATCTAGATAATGTAGTCGTTTTAATCGTTTTCTCCTTTCATTTCTTTCCTTTAGTTCTAGATTAATGGGTTCTGTCAGTTTCTGTCCGTTCATGGTTTCTGTTTGTTTCTGCACAGTTTAATATAAGATTAATGTAGATTTACTTAAGTTAAATTAGTTCTAGATTAGATTAAATTAGTTTATTAATTACTGTCTCTTTTCTTCATGATCATAGGAGTATTTTAAGATTAATTTAGGTTTAATTAGCCTCTTTTACTCTTTCTGTTCTTTAAGCTTTCTTTACTGTTTTCCATTAGAATAAGTTAATATTAGGAGTTTTCATTTCTTAGATTAAGTTAACCGAATAGATTTAAATGCATTTTCTGGATTCAGTAATTTAGGTTGATCTTTAGGCTAATTTAGATTATGTAAGTTTATCCTGATAATTAGTCTTAATTAGATTATTAAATTATGTCTAATCTAGATTTCTATATTACTTGACATCTCTGGTTCGATTATTCGAAGGAGTAGAACTCAACTGCAATCATCTGATACTTAAGTGTGGAATAGGATTTTGAGTTTGACTATTTGACCGGTTAACGGTTAGATTTCCTCTCTAACATTTTTTGGCACGCCTGGTGGGACCTGTGTCAAGTCTTTATGGAAATCGGTCAAGTTGGACCAGACGGAATGGTCATTACTAGGACTGGGTTGGACACTAATAGTGGTAGTGGAAACGCCGCCGATCACGGCGATGGCCAACAAAGTCCAATTGTTGTTGAAGAGGAGCCTGTTATTTTTCCACCCTTCGACCAACCACACATTCCTCCACCCGTTCCCCCACCATACATAGAATATCGAGATATGGTGGTTTATCGCTCTGTAGAGCGAGGGAACACATCGGCCAGAGGTGGCCTAGATCCAGGAAACATAACGTCAAGCACAACCCAAACTATGGTCGATGAAGCTTTACATGCTAACAATCAGCAGATGGCTGGTCATATCGCCATTGCTTTAAGGCCTTTTATCGATACCATGCAGACTTTTATCAACGCAACTTTATCTCAAGCAAACCCTGGGCCAAATGTGGCTAGGCCGACCATGTCAGCGATCCCTATCGGCCAAAACACCACTCAAAATAATCGTCCATTTCCGCCCAATACGGTCATGGGACCTAACGGTAATAACGGTAATAACGGTTTTGTTCTTTTACAGAATCCAATGCATAGCCAAAGCCGTTTCGGCCAAAATAGTCAAGTTGGCCAAACTAGTTCAACCCATCATCGGCTATCGATGAATAATGACAATATTCAAAGACCTAACTTAATCGGTCAAACATCTGGGTTGTTTCCATCGCCAACGCAAGTACCTCAAAATAATGAGATGTTAACTCATGGAGGAATACCAAACAATGGTGCCCCTCCTCTTCAAGGGATCCAAGGCGGAGTTGTTCCTCCGGCTCAAGGAGCGCCAAATAATGGAGTTCCTTTAGGTCAGGGTATACCAATAGGTGGAATGCCTTTAGTTATGGGTGAAAACATTCCTCAAAATATTTCTCAAAACATTCCTCAGAACATTCCTCAGAACATTCCTAAGAACATTCCCCCTAATGGCCAAGGCCTTGTTTACCCAAACAATGGCCAGAACCTTGTTTATCCAAACAATGGCCAGAACCTTGTTTACCCAAACAATGGCCAAAATATCGGCCAAAATAATAACCTGGATGCTCAAGGCCAATGGTTTCCACAGAATAACTATGGGCAACTAGGTGGCCAAGTTAATCGGCCAGTAGGAAATAATTTTTATAATCAAAGAATGGCCGATGGTCAACGCATGGGTGATGTCCAATATGCTCGACCACCAAACGAGCAGTATGACCAAGTGTACAACAACCCTCTTTATAATCAGGCCGATGCTCTACGTGAACAAGTTGCTGAGATTTTACAAGAGCAAATAGGTTTAGGACGACCAGCTACTCGTCCAACTTATAGGAAGCCTTATCCCGATTGGGTTGACCAAATGCACCCGCTTCCTAGGAACTATAAAGTTCCGGAGTTTACTATGTTCTTTGGAGTGGATGAGATATCGACCACTGAACATATAGGGAAATTCTCCATGCAATGTGGGGACGTGAACGATTTTGTCAAACTTAGACTATTCCCTAACTCTTTATCCGGGGTAGCTTATTCATGGTTCATTAAGCTATCGCCCAATTCCATTCAAAATTGGCAGCAAATGGAACATGCGTTCCATTCTCAATTTTATAAATCAGAACCAGAAATAACAATGGCCGATTTAGATCAACTCAGACAGCGGCCAGATGAGAATGCTGAATCATTCTTACAGAGATTTAAAAGAGCGAGAAGTAGGTGCTTTATTCCCTTGCCTGAAAGGGAATTTGTAAAAATCGCTCAAAGTGAATTAACCTTTGAACTTAAGAAGAAGTTCTAAGATAGGGATTTTATTGACATGTTTCAACTGCAGACTAGCGCTATAAGTTATGAACAGTTGTTGAGAGAAGAAGATCAGATGAAATCATCTTCCAAAGAAACTTACTATAGAGATACTAACTATGAAATAAACCAAGTTAGTGACGTCGATGAAGAAAACTACAATATGAACGATGTTTGTTTGGCCGAGCTCCTTAAAGGAAAACTTTATATATGTAAAGCTCTTGCCAAACTTGAGCGAGAACTTAAAGGTAAAGAAGTAATCAGAGACGGTAAACGTCCAATGCGAAAGTTTTCTTTTGATATCTCAAAGGCTGATCAAATCTTTGATCAATTACTGAAAGATAAACAAGTCAAATTGAAAGATGAACATGCTATGCCAAGCCTTGATGAAATCAAGGACAAAAGATATTGTAAGTGGCATAATGCTTGGTCACATCACACTAACCAATGTTTGGCTTTCCGTAATGTTTTGCAGGATGCGATTGATTCCGGTAGGATTGGTTTCCCAGCCAAACACATGGGAGTTGATGCAAATCCATTCCCCAAAGCTGCTCCAGTGGGGATGGTGTTGACTGATGTGGCAAATTTCAAATTGCCAAAGTTCAAGATTGTCATTGACGAGTCTCAGGACGATTGTCGTCCAGATGTGTTCACAAGACTTAGCCAAGACAAAGGGAAGGAACCTGTTCTTCCACATGTCTGCCCAAGATGTCATTGGGATCTCAGTCGCCCGATGACACCGTTCTTTGGGACCAAGTTTCATCGTCCACAGTCTAGGCAGTGGAACAGAGGTCAGCCTCACGTGTACCCAAAGAGCTTTATGCCTCAGCCTTACAAGCCAGAGCGATGGTACAACTACAACTGCTATACTCGTCGATCGGTTCCTGTGGAGGAGATGACGAGGACTCAGTACCGTCGCCACCAGAAGAAGTATGGCCAGATGATGAGGGCCAAGCAAACCCAAGAAACTAACCCAAGTCAGGATGAAGAGGCTGAGGTGATTGAGGAAGATGTTGCTGTCTCTAAGGCAACAGAGTCTTCAAAAAGCAAGTTTTATCGTCCAAACAAGGACGATGACGATGAGGCTGGAGCAAGCCAGGTGATCAAATTTGGAACACTCCTGTCAGTCATCGTCAACAACTATATCCTGCCAAGCCTCCTTGGACAACAATGTCCAACTGAAAGCGACTCAGACATATCCGATATGGCCAATGATGAACCGTCAGCCACACTGGTCGAGGAAGTTGGAGAAACGTCGGCCACTTTGGTCGATGAAGTGGAGGATTCAGCCTCAGTGAACTTAGTACTTGACCAGGAAAATGAGTACATCGAGGTCGAAGAAAAAATCGACGTCGCTGAAGAAGCTCAGAAGAGGGGTATGTCTACAGAGCAGCTATTGAGACAGTTGTATGAAGAAGGAAATCCAGCAGTTGGACCAGGTGGCCAGCCAAGTGGCCTATATGATTACCTAAGGGTCTATGGGGACGTGAAGGTGAAGCGTCTCGTCAAGAGGACAGAAGTCGTCGCCCAGATTATTCCATCGACGTCAACAACAATTGTTCCAACTGGCTGGGGTGATGAAGAACAAGAGCCCATAGTCGAGGATATTGAATGGGTAGAAATAGAGGTACCCATCAAAGTCAATGAAGAAGCATCAAGAAGAAATATTTCCCAAAAGTAGCTGTTGATGGATCTTTACAAGGCAGGTAATCCAGCTATCAGTACTCAGGGCCAGCCAAGCGGTAAGTTTGATTATTTGGTTTGCTATGGTGATCCGATTGTGAAGAAATGGGTTCCCAAAAGCGATGTAGCAAAGTACAGTCCGCCAGTCGAGGAAGTGCCAATCATCCCAACTAGTTGGGATATAGAAGCAACGAAAGCACAGCAAGAACAATACCAGAAGGATCAACAGTGGCCATCATGGGATGGTCAAGAGAACCTAGAAGTCATCCTGGTTGCAGCTAAGGCAAAAGGGAAAGCAGTTACCCATTAACCTCAATCATCGACCAGTTCACACAAGGAAGATCCCCAAGATCGGAACAATGCAGTGTTCGAACGACCTCCAGCAGCAATGATGATGAAGAAGTTGCACAAGACCGACAGTGACCTTATCCCCACGGATATCACTCTAACAGGATTCTGTGGAGTTCCAGCCCCTGCAAAGGGAATCTTGCCTTTGAAAATCAAAGTTGGGAATGTTACTAGAACGACAGCGTTCTTTGTCATGGACTCACTAACCAGCTATAATGTTCTTCTTGGCCGAGACTGGATCCATGCTAGTTAGTGCGTTCCATCTTCTCTTCACCAATGTCTATTCCTGTGGAATGACAAAGGAATTGGTGAGTCAGTTATGGCCGATAACATGCCCTATAGTATGGACACTAATGCTGTGGAGGCATCCTTCTACGACTGCAACTATGGTCCCTTACAATTCCTTCAGATCGAGGATACCCTGAAGGTAGTTTCTGAGAATGGAGTCATGCTAAGGGAGCGCGTGGCGGAACTGTTCGATCCAGCAAGACCAACCTCATTGGTCTTTGCACCTAAATCTGGCCGACCATCGGCCACAAATCAAAAGTGATGAGTTCAAACTCTGAGAGGAATCAGGCCACTGTAACGGCCTTAAAAGCCAAACTAATGGCTTATCAAGTGGAAGCGTTCGTTGCACAAGAAGCGAACGACCTAGATTGTCTAAAAGAGATCCCCCAGGAAGACGAGGAAGAAGTCCCCTATGGCAAATGTGGAAATATGCAAGCTCAAGATCCATTGGAAGAAATCGACCTTGGCGACGGCGAGGAACATCGTCCAACTTTCATCAGCAAGCTTATCGACCAAAATGTAAGGTACGAACTCGTTGCTATTTTACGTTCCTATAAAGATTGTTTTGCATGGGATTATAAGGAGATGCCTGGCTTAGATAGAAACATTGTAGAGCATGAACTCCCTACTCGACCAAATTTTAAACCATATAAGCAAGCGCCTAGACGCTTTGCTCCCAACATAATCCCAGAAGTAAAGAAAGAAATTGAACGATTGTTAAATGCTAACTTTATTAGAATGGCCAGATATGTAGAATGACTTTCTAATATAGTGCCAGTTAAGAAGAAAAATGGCAAACTTAGAGTTTGTATAGACTTTAGAAATTTAAACCTGGCTACGCCCAAAGATGAGTATCCTATGCCATCGGTCGATAATTTGGTCGATTCCACCGCTGAGCACGAAATATACTCATTTATGGATGGGTATTCTGGATATAACCAAATTTATATCGCCGATAATGATGTTCATAAAACGGCATTTAGATGTCCAGCATCACTTGGAAGTTATGAATGGGTTGTTATGCCCTTTGGTTTAAAAAATGCTGGTGCTACTTATCAGCGAGCGATGAATTTGATTTTTCATGATATGATGGGCCATTTCATTGAGGTGTATGTCGATGACATCATAGTAAAATCACCAATTATGGCCGATCACTTTTCACAATTGATCAAAGCTTTTGAGCGAATGAGAGAGTATAATTTAAAATTAAATCCCTTGAAATGTGCCTTTGGTGTACAAGCAGGGAATTTTCTTTGTTTTCTCGTCCATCAGCGAGGAATAAAACTTGACCAAAACAAAGCAAAGTCTATAATTGAGGCCAGTCCTCCAAAGACTAAGAAAGAACTGCAAAAGTTTCTTGGTCAAGTAAATTTTGTAAGAAGGTTTATTGCTAACTGCGCAGGTAAAACTCAAGAGTTTTCATCGCTCTTACCATTAAAGAATGAAGACGATTTCGTCTGGGAAGAGCGACATCAACAAGCCTTTGAACGTTTGAAGCAATGTTTATCAACGCCACCAGTTATGGCGCCGCCAAGGTTGGAGCAACCCATGAAGCTCTACATCGCTGCAGCAGACCGATCAATAGGAGGTCTCTTGGCGCAAGATGGAAAAGATGGAGCTGAGAGAGCAGTGTACTATTTAAGTAGACAGTTGTTACCTTATGAACATAAGTACTCGGCCATAGAAAAGTTGTGTTTGGCCTTGTATTTTATGTGTACCAAGCTCAGAGCTTACTTAAAACCTGTAACTGTCTACTTGATATCTAAGTTCAATGTAATGAAATTTTTGTTTTCTCGGCCAATTTTGCACCAACGAATTGGTTATTGGGTTTTAACTTTGGCTGAATTTGATATTCAATTTGTGTCTCAAAAGGCTGTTAAGGGCCAGGCATTGGCCGATTTTTTGGCTGACTATCCGTGTGTAGATATACCAAAGGAGTTACAGCGAGAAATCAACAACGTATCGCTCACCCCATGGACGATGTACTTTGACGGTTCTAAAACTGTCAATGGAGCTGGCCTTGGGATCACAATCCTATCGCTCATTGGACGCAAATATAAATTTGCGTATACCCTATCGCAACTATGCACTAACAATCAGGCTGAATATGAAGCATTAATCATCGGCCTGGAAATTCTGTTAGACTTAAAAGTGTCCAATGTACAAATCAAAGGTGATTCACAATTAGTGATAAATCATTTACTTGGACATTATAAATGCCAAAGCGATATACTTATTCCATTTCACCAAATCACCTTACAATTATTAAATCGCTTTAACGATTTTGAACTACTTTTCGTTCCAAGACTACAGAACGATGAAGCTAACACCCTCGCCCAAATAGCATCAGGCTATAAAGTGTTAAAACACTTGGGGGGCATGAACGATTGTAGTTCTGGTATGATACACTCTGCATTAGAGCGATATCATCGGCCAATCGAAGTAAGTCAAATCGATAGCCAACCAGATTGGCGGACCCCAATCGTCGATTTTTTGAAAGATCCATCGCTTAAGGCCGATAGAAAAATCCGTCTTAAAGCGATACATTATTTTCTACAAAACGACGTTTTATATAAACGTCGACCAGATGGAGTGTTATTGGGTTGTCTCAGCCCTGATGAAGCTAAAGTGACGATGGCCGAGATACATAATGGTGTTTGTGGAGCGCACCAGTCTGGCATTAAAATGCGCTGGCTAATAATGCGCAGTGGCTTTTATTGGCCGCGCATGGGGGAGGAGTGTGCTATATATGCCAAAGGATGTGAATCATGCCAAAGACATGGTCCATTACAGCGAGCTCCAGCAAGTGAGTTATCAATCATCGTCAAGCCTTGGCCATTTAGATGTTGGGCGATAGACTTTATAGGAAAGATAATATCCTCCATCGTCCATGTTGCACAAGTTTGTAATTATGGCAACATATTATTTTACTAAATGGGTAGAAGCTATCCCATTGAAAACTGTTTCTGATGAGCAAGTGATAAACTGCATTTGGGAAAACATCATATGTAGATTTGGCATTCCACAAACAATTGTGTCCGATCAAGGGACAATGTTTGTAAGTTCTAAGGTAAAGAATTTTTTGGCTGAGTATAAAATTAATATGGCCAATTCTACACCTCATTATGCCCAATCTAATGGACAAGCTGAAGCGTCCAATAAAACCATCAAGTCAATTATACGAAAGATGATGGACGATAATCCAAGGCAATGGCATGAAGGTTTACTAAGAGCGTTATGGGCTCATAGAACTACACCTAAGTCTAGTACTAAGGTTACGCCTTGTCAATTAGTTTATGGTCAAGAGGCGGTGCTACCGGCTGAGATAAATGTTTTATCGCCCAGAGTTCTAGAACAAGATCGCTCAACTAGTGAAGAGTATGAAAAAGCGTTAATGTATAATCTTTTAGAGCTCGACGAGCAACGAGCTATTGCCTTAGAAAATATAGAGGCACAAAAGCTAAAAGTGGCCGATATCTACAATAAAAGGGTAGTATCAAGAGAATTTCAAGAAGGGGACTTAGTTTGGAAAACGATCCTACCTATAGATCGTAATGATCCCAAATATGGAAAGTGGTCGACCAACTGGGAAGGACCATACTTGGTCAATCAAGTATTTCCAAATGGATCATATCAACTGAGGAATATTGACGGTGGGTTGCATCGATCAATGATCAATGGTCGATACATTAAGAAGTACTACCCATCAATGGAATAAAAAGCATAGAAGAAAAACATCCTTAAGATCTGGACGATAGCAATTAACAAAATACGTCCTTAAGATTTGGGCGATAGCAATTAACAAAATATTGTTCATTACAAAATATATCGGCCAAAAGCTTTACATTACAAACTTCATCGCCCATATTAGACAAGAAAAATTATCTCTTCAAAGAGAGATTTTGAGATAAACAAGCAATTCTTTCGCGGATGGCTTTAAAGCGTTGCTTGTTCTTCACAAGTTCACCCTTCAATTCAACTTGACGATCTTTTGAGGAATTAGCCTCCAAGGCGACGTATTCTTGCATCATTTGGTTGCCCTCCTCAGCTAGTTGGGTAGTCTCGCGAAGAAGATAATTCTTTTGAGTGGTGCATTGGGTGATTTTTTCCTCTAACTCTTTTATTTGGTTTTGATAGCCGAGGATCTCTGACTCCTTTTCGCCAATATCATCAGTGTTTTTCTGAAGCTGTTTAACATGATTGCTGATGATGTCTTTGATATGGGTACGCCGCTCTTGACGTTCCCCTATAAGAACGATCTCGTTCATTAAGTTGTTTCTTTCAGCATCTAGACTTTCAACCTTGATCTTAATGCTATGAATATCGTCCATATCACTGGATGAAAAACCCAAGACTGTTGGATCAACAGAGAGAAAAGGTGTTATAGCTCTATCCAGCGCTTCACTATCTGATCTGGTGAAGTCTTTTTCAGGTAGTTTATCCAAAACTATAAGACATTGAGATAAAGCTCGCTTGAACTCTTCATGTTGACTCCCTCATACAACATCGGGATCAATAGCCGTCTTCTTAGCAGTAACTATGGCATGCCAGGAATCCGAAAATGCCTGGACGATATTCATTAAATAGGCGAGATCGCCCTGAAAAGAACAAGTATTTAGTAAGAGTTAACATTAAATAGTTGAAAGAATAAAATTGAACGATAAATACCTGTGATGAGGTAGAACTGGATGGATGAGCAGTGGGAGTAATAAAAGATGGAGATGAAGTCATCATTACAGGAGCAGCTGCAGTACTTTTAGTAGTCGCTCTTATTTGAACATCAGTAGTTGATGTTAAAACAGGAGAAGTTGGCGATATAATATCGACCATTACTTGTTCAGGGACACCGCGGCGGGGTGTTGGAGATGCAATTAATGCCTCTGTTGCTCGGCTCAACAGTTTTGACCGAGGAATCTTTAACCAGAGTTGGAGCAGCTGGAATATCAGGAGAAGCTGATACAGAAGACAAACTCGCATTACCATGGTCTCGTAAAAGACTATACGGACCGTGAACGAGTATTCTACCAGTTAATGGCAAACCTGGTCTAGCTGGAGTTGCATTTAAGACGTCAAAGAGGTTGTCATTGTCTTCGTCCTCTTCTTCTCGACCAGAGTCTTGGTCGCCAGACTTTCGCTTCCTCGATTCCTAAAGATTTAAAAGTCAGAGAATGGTCGATAGATCGATCATGAATATAATGAGGTTATCTATACTTTTAAATTCTTTTGGGCGATTCGTTTGACTTTACCACCAGAACGTACATGCGCCTTTGTTTTTGAGGAAGATTTGGCCGAGGAAGTTGGAGGCAAACTCTTGTCAGCATGACCAGGAGAAATTAGAGGATTTTTCTCGACCATTTGTGATGGAGATGTGTCAACCATAACTTCAGGAATGTTGGTTGTAGGTCCAGGAGAAGACAAAGAATATAAGGAGCTAGGAGTACTGGAACCCACCTCTACAGCAGTCCTGAAGACGCAAAGATTTAAGTATCAAAAGAAGAATACAAACATAACTGGAAAGAAAAATTTATGATGCTCACTTGACATGAGCAGATAGACTGCTTCGATGACTGCTGCTGGGAGAATCAACTTTTTCCTCTACAACTGGCAGAGGAGATGATTGATCTTTTGGAGAGGAGGATGGTTGACGTTGGACAGTGGTTTTACCTTTACCATGTCTCTTTTTGGGTGGTGCATCGCTCTCATCGTCAGAACCTATAGATCATATATTATTAAATGAAGAAAGGACATCAAAAAATCAAGGAAAACGATGAAGATATACCTTTTTCCTTTCGTTTACTTGGTCGAGGACCAGTAGCCACTTACTTTTGTCTTTTCTTCTCCTTTGGAGGAATGAATTTCTCAAAAACTAGGTCCTTGTCAGAAAAGAAAAGACGTTCATCAACCATTTCCTTCCAGCTGTCGGTAATGCTAGCTTCAATCTCGCTAGTAGGCTCAAAAGATTTAAGCCTAAACCTCTTAATGAGGAGCAATTCTCTCTTATCCACATAAATTACTCGCTCAATGTCTGAGAAGATACATCGCCCTCTAGCGACGATATTGAAGCTGAAGTATGGTGGCACTGGCCAAGATTGTTTAAGGCCAAATTGGCGAGCAGCAAAATTGGGAGCATAAACTTCTACTCCACATTTATTGTTCGCCTTGCCCCAAGCCGTATCGAAGTGAAGATCACGGCCAATGAGAAAACGGGCCCAAGCCAGTATCTTATCATCATATTCTAAGTTTGAGGAAAGATTAAGTAAGGGTTTAATGGACGATGGATGAGACTCAGGGTTGAATGGACGATACGAAGAATAATTGGACAAAGTATAAAAATAATTAAAAGCTTGTCTAAAAGATTTGGGAATAGAAGATGAAGAAAGATACAAATGGCCTTGAGTTCTGGCCGATGACGATGAAGGCGGCATGTGAAGATCAGGGAAATAAGCTCTAAGCCATAATTGGACAAGGCACAGAGGACCAAATACCGTCAAACTACCACCTTCCCTTAACTGTTCAAGGACGAGGTACATTCCTTGATAGATGGCCGACAAAACAAAAGGAGCAAGGGAAAAAACTTATTTGCCTGAAGAAAGATCCCTGGCGAGTGGGATATACCCCTTGACATGTCTTTTAGCAGGAAGACAAAGGACAAACTTACAGAGCCAATAGTAAATGAACGCTAATCGTTCAAGAGAGTTTGGAGGGCCATCGCTCTCAGACAACTTGGCATAATAATTAATGAAAAGACTGTAATTCTTATCGGACTCAAAAATGATCTCCTTCTTGGATATGTCCATATTGGCCGATACAGAAGAACCAAGTGGAGTTAAACCAGTTAAGAGCGATATGTCCAGCACAGTTGTGGTGAGCGAACCAAAGGGAAAGACAAAGTTATTATATTCCGTCGACCAAAAAAGAAGCGACGAAATAAGCAAGTTAGAATCTTGAAGAGGAACCCTGGTGCTCAAGTCCAAGAAGTCTAAAATACCCGCATCAGAAAAAAATTGACCTAGTCTCAGAATGGCCAATCATCCTATTATACCATTTTATAAACTTGTCATCAACTAATGGCCAGGAGACGATGGGATTTTTTGAAGAAAGAGAAGATAGATTTAGGGTTCCAGAAAAGGGCAAATCGCCAGAAAGAGGAAAAGAATGCACGAGGGCCATCTCCTCAGAACCAAGGGAAGGAATATTTTCAGGAATGAAGCAAGGACCCAAAGTAAATAACTGAGAGTTAAAGTCACCTTCCCGGGCCAGATAACTACTCCTTATTTCCTCCGACTTCATGCTTTCATTGTAACTCCCAACGGCAGACGTCACCTCTTTCTGCACCTCGCTGTCAGCCTTGATCTCGCGCACCATGATGACGAACGGGTGTAGACGCCGGAGTTAAGAGGAAAAGAACAAAGAATCGCCGCGGAGGTAGGTAAAGAGCAGTAAAACCCTAGGAGACTTGAAGAAGAAGACAGGCGAAGAAAGTTCCTTCATGGCTAAAGGAAGCAATTTAAATAAAGGGTTTTTTGTCGTTACTTGCCAAAAGGTTTAAATGCTGGATCCAAAAAGATTTGGATAGAGAAAAGAAACGGCGCAGCGGTTCATTTTCCTAAACATACGCTATGATTACATTTGAAAACTTAGGCAAAACGGTCAAATCCCGTCTGATGCGGTCACCTCGTCATTAAAGTATCTCCTCGATTACCGCATGGGGGGCAAAATGTTAGCCAAAATAATGGCTAAATCATTAATGACGGACATGTAAGCAAAAAAGTAATGACTATATGGACGATAACTATAGAAACCTATCGATCAAATGAACGATAGAATCTATCGACCAAATGAACGATAGAATATCGACCAAATGGACGATATCGTCCATTTGGCACCATCATTCAAGGGACTAAGGACGATAATCGCCCAAAAGTCATAATTGGACATGTTACTTAATATCATTGTCCAAAAGCAATTAACACGTGTGCCAAATATGGTTAAAAAACACATGCAGGTATGACGTGGACAAGAAACGATAAGTAAGCCAGCGTAATTGTGACGTATGCAACGAAAGAGCATCGACCACGTGTACTCTCCAAGCCAGACACGAACGTGGGAGAAGCTGTTATGGAGCAGTTCGTACACGATCTCCTCCTTCTACGCCATCAACCCTCAAGGCGGGAGCAGTTAGTTAGTTCCTTAGAATAAATAGCTTCTCTTCTCCACTGTAAACCGCCCCGACAATCTGTAACCTGCTCTTAAGCATGGCTTTCGTTTCTTTTGTACCTGTAAGTTGATTAATAAAGCTTTCAGTTTGATTAATGGCTTCTTTTACTGTTTTCTTAGCGTAATCTAAATAATGTAGTCGTTTTAATCGTTTTCTCCTTTCATTTCTTTCCTTTAGTTCTAGATTAATGGGTTCTGTCAGTTTTTGTCCGTTTATTGTTTCTGTTTGTTTCTGCATAGTTTAATATAAGATTAATGTAGATTTACTTAAGTTAAATTAGTTCTAGATTAGATTAAATTAGTTTATTAATTACTGTCTCTTTTCTTCATGATCATAGGAGTATTTTAAGATTAATTTAGGTTTAATTAGCCTCTTTTACTCTTTCTGTTCTTTAAGCTTTCTTTACTGTTTTCCATTAGAATAAGTTAATATTAGGAGTTTTCATTTCTTAGATTAAGTTAACCGAATAGATTTAAATGCATTTTCTGGATTCAGTAATTTAGGTTGATCTTTATGCTTTATTTAATTAATTCTGTAATCTTAGATAATTTAAGGCTTTTCTTAGGCTAATTTAGATTATTTAAGTTTATCCTAATAATTAGTCTTAATTAGATTATTAAATTAGGTCTAATCTAGATTTCCATATTACTTGACATCTCTGGTTCGATTATTCGAAGGAGTAGATCTCAACTGCAATCATCTGATACTTAAGTGTGGAATAGGATTTTGACTTTGACTATTTGACCGGTCAATGGTTAGATTTCCTCTCTAACAGTATGTTATTATAATTGACAGTAGATGTTATAATATTCGATAGTCCATCACCGATCGGTGCAGCGATTACATTGATAACTAAAAGATAAAATGTGATGTATTGAGTTGTATGGGGATAACTTTATTTCGGGTTAAAGGACTTTATTTCAGGTTTTGTGAATAACTTTGTAATGATTACTTGGAACAAGAGAAAAGTAGAGTGGAGAAAGGGAATAACTTTTTAATGATTACTTGGAATAAAGGAAAGGGTGTTTGGGGATAAAGTATGGAATAAGTAGTGGATTCAGGAATATTTCAGAAATATCCCCCCTTGATCCGGGTTAAGAGTTATTTCTGAAATTTATTTCCGTTCCAAACGGGCAGCAAGGTTTAGGAGAAAGCTGTTGAAGTTGGCAGTTCCAATACTCCATTCCGAACATTATTACAAAAGAGTCCAAAATAAAGGACAATACAAGAAGTTCCACGATATTGCATGGTCCAAACAACATAGAGCATACAGCTGCAACTTAAAAATTACGGATAATTGGTGAATAGTCCATTTGAGAGAACTTGTTTACTCAATAGTCCACTTAGAAGTTTCTAAGCCGTTTAGTATCATTTTTTATAGCTGTAATTTTTTATTACTAAAATGTCTTTCTAAGATCCCCATCCTATTTTCCCTTCCAAGTGACTGTTCGTATTTCCAGTGACAGCTTTTACTAAAATATATAAAAAGCTGGAAATGGTTTTAAAAGAAAGGAAAATGAAAAAAAAAACGGAAAGTAACTACGGAAAAAATGAAAAGTAACTACTAAAAAATTTGGAAAGTAACTACAAAAAAAACTGGAAAGTAACTACCAAAAATACTAAAATTGTGGCGGAAAGTAATTACCAAAATATTGGAAAGTAACTACAAATATTGAAAAGTAACTACAAATATTTTTCATTTTTTTAACTACAAATTTAAAAGTAACTACAAAATGAAAAGTTACTTCCATATTTTTCACAATATTTGAAAGTGATATTCCTCCACAAAAATTTAAAAAAATGAAAAGTAATTATAAAAATTGAAAGTAACTAGAGATATTTTACAGAATATTTTTTAATATTTTAACTACAAATTGAAAAGTAACTACAAATATTTAAAAAGTGATATTCCCCCACAAAAATTGAAAAAAAATGGAAAGTAACTACAAAATTGAAAAGTAGCTACAAATATTTTTCACAATATTTTTCAATATTTTAACTACCAATTGAAAAGTAACTATAAATTGAAAAGCAACTACCATATTTTCCCAAATTGAAAAGTAACTATCATATTTTCACAGTATTGGAAATTGAACTTCCAATAATAGAAATTGAAAAGTTACTACAATTATTGAAAAGTAACTACAATATTTGGAAAGTGAAGATCCCACACAAAAATTAGAAAAAATTGAAAAGTAACTATAAAAATTTTGAAAATTGGTAGTTACTTTTAAAAAAATAGACACAAATTGCTAGTAACTTTCCATCGTATGTCAATTGTGTTTTTGGAGTTACTTTTTGAAAATTGGTATAAAATTGGTAGTTACTTTTCGTTGTGTCAAATTGTTATTTTGATAGTTATTTTTCAAAAAATGGTAACAAATTGGCACTTATTTTTCATCATATGTCAATTGTTTCGTAGTTACTTTCCGGAAATGAAAAGTTACAACAAGCATAGGGTCATTTCCACATTAAATCAGTGGAAGTTTACTAACAGAAGGACCCACTATTTATTTTTCAAAAATGATAAAAAAAATCCGTTTGGTCAAATTACTTTTGAAAAAAAAAAAAGAAAAAAAAAGAGAAAAGAAATGCAACATTATTTTCCCCCACGGATGGCTCGTCGTCCCAGAATGACCTCCTCTTCGCGACGGGGATCTCGAGACGGGCGATGGTCGGCGACCGCAACGAGCTTGGTGACGACGACGACGACGAGTGATGGTCGGGATCGGTGACGTGCTTGGCGATGTGCTTGGCGATGGGCTTGGCGACAACCTCGCGTCGGATTCGATGGGATCGCGAAGAAGAGGAGGCCGGAGGATGGGAGGGCGTCGGAGGTGCGGATCCCGGCGACGGAGACGACGGATCTGGAGGTGGGGGCGACGGCGACAGATCTAGATCTGGATCGATGACGGGATCTGGATCGGGGAGGAGGTCGCGTGAGGAGGCTCCAGCTCCGTCGGATCTGGATCGACGACGGATCGAGGCGGCGAGCTCGGATCGACGGTTGGCTAGACCTCCAGCTTCGTCAGATGGAGGCGATGGACGTCATCGTGACGGACGGCGATGGAAACGACATCGTGACGGATGGTGGGATCGGCGGCGAGGAAGGGGGGGGGGGGGGGGGGGGGGGGGTTGGATCTATATAGATAGAAGATGGGGTTAGTTTAGTCTTTTGTCACTAATAGAGGTTAGTAAACGACTGAATGTATCTTATAAGAGATCAATTGACAAGTGGGTCCCTAATAAAAGACCATTTGACAAATCCCTTAAAAATTAAACAAGAAACAACACTTGCATGCATCATGGTATAATGAGATTCCATGATGAAAGCTGCATGGTGAAATGATGTACTCAGAGCTTCAGACCTGCATTTAGTTGCAAAACTCATTAGGCAGTGTATTTGTATGTTACTGCAGCATATGTTGTCCTAATCTTAGTTTAGACCCTAGACTACTACTCAGAAGCATAAATGGCACCCATGCATATAAAAAATACATCATATCAAGCTGAAATAACTGAAGAACAATGAAACTATTGCTTTCATTATAATAAGCCCCACTGTAGTGTTGTACCCGATCTTTTTGGCTCAACTAGGCGAAAAATATATAAGCCCCATTACTTGGGAAATAAAAGAGCATAATTTAAAATTTTACCTTCTCATACTGGAGCTTGTTTAAAAGGCTTCCAAGTAAGCCTTGACGCTGGCTATTACTGTTGGGAAACTGGAGGTGATTCGGATCACCCAGAACCCACTTCCGATGGCAAGCACAAGAGAGGAGAGAGAGCAAGAAAGGAGAAAGCACACACACAAGAAAAACACACCAGGATTTACGTGGAAAACCACTCGGCAAAATACCGAGAGTAAAAACCACGGGCGGAGGAGGAGGGTTTCACTATGAATCAAGGAGTACAAAGCTTTTCATCTAGAGGAGAACAAGACCTCTCTCTCTAGGGTTTTCGTTATCAAAGACCATAGTTAGGGTTACAAACCAACCCCTATTTATATCCACTAATTAATCCCCACTCGGATTAATCTGGACCCTTAAATTTTTCCCGGATTCCGTAAAGGATCGATCCTCTTGGATGGAAGGATCGATCCTTTCATTCCGTAGAATTGGTCGCCCCGACAAAAATCGATCCTCTAGAGCATGAGGATCGATCATTCAAAACAGACACTCTGTCATGGGAAAAATCACCTGAGAGGATCGATCCTTATAAGGCATAGGATCGATCCTTCAAACTCGGTCCTCTGTCATGGGAAAAATCACCTGAGAGGATCGATCCTTATAGGGCATAGGATCGATCCTTTCCAACTCAGCTTTCTGTCATAGGAAGAGGATCGATCCTTTCCAAACAAAGGATCGATCCTTTGTCTTCCTGCACCTTGTTTGTCTCCTTCTTCTCCTTCTTTCGCCGTACTCAGTTGCTTCGATCAACTGGGTTTGTTTGTTGAGGCCTCATGAGGAGAGAACCCCAACAAACTCCCCCTTCTCGACTCAAGAGGACTCCATTCCAGCTATTTCCCTGCATAGCTGGAGCTTTTCCTTTGGCAGCGGCTTAGTCATCATATCTGACGGATTTTCGTCTGTATGGATTTTCTGGATCTGCAACTGCTTCTCTTCAAGTGTTTCACGAATCCAGTGATATCTGACATCAATATGCTTGGACCTTGCGTGAAAACTTGAGTTCTTTGACAAATGGATGGCACTCTGACTGTCACAGTAAACTGTGTAGACATCTTGCTTCAAATCAAGTTCCATAGTGAACTTCTTCATCCAGATCATTTCTTTGCAGACCTCTGTAGCAGCAATGAATTCAGCCTCTGTGGTTGACAACGCTACACACTTCTGCAGTCTTGATTGCCATGCAACTGCACCTCCTGCGAATGTGATCAAGTAACCTGACACCGACTTTCTTGTATCTACATCCCCAGCCATATCGGAATCTGTGTAGCCATCTAGCACAGGTTGTCTACCTCCAAAGCATAGACAGAGTTTAGAGGTTCCTCGAAGATACCTGAATATCCACTTTGTTGCTTCCCAATGTTCGCGTCCTGGATTTGAGATGAATCTGCTAACAACTCCAACAGCGTGTGCTATATCAGGCCTCGTGCACACCATCGCATACATCAGACTTCCCACAGCTGATGCATATGGAATTCGGCTCATCTCCTCCTTGCTTTCACCATCCTTGGGACTCTGCTCCTTGCTCAATCTGTGATGAGCTGCGAGCGATGTTCCGACAGGCTTTGCATCAGTCATTCGAAAGCGTCCCAATACCCTTTCGATGTACTCCTCCTGTGACATCCATAGCTTCTTCAAGCCTCTGTCACGAATGATCTTCATCCCTAAGATCTTCCTCGCCTGTCCCAAATCCTTCATAGCAAAGGATTTGTTCATCTCCTGTTTCAGCTTCTGTATCTTCTTCTTGTCCTTTCCAACAATAAGCATGTCATCAACATAAAGAAGAAGAATGAGAAAGTCAGAGTCATCAAACCTCTGGTTATACACACAATGATCCGAGGTCATCCTTTGGTATCCATTTTGAAGCATGAAGGAATCAAATTTCTTGTACCATTGTCTCGGTGCTTGCTTGAGTCCATACAAACTTTTCTTCAATCGGCATACCAAGTTCTCCTTTCCTCTGACTTTGAAACCTTCAGGCTGCTCCATGTAAATCTCCTCCTCCAAATCCCCATGAAGGAACGCAGTCTTTACATCTAATTGTTCGATCTCCAAGTCCAAACTAGCAGCTAGCCCAAGAATTACTCTAATAGAAGACATTTTAACCACAGGAGAAAATATTTCTTCGAAATCAATACCTGCTCTTTGCTGAAATCCTTTCACCACCAATCTAGCTTTGTACCTTGGCTGATTGGACTTCTCTTCTGTCTTCAGTCTGAACACCCACTTGTTCTTCAGTGCCCTTCTCCCCTTTGGCAGCTCTACCAACTCATATGTTGTGTTCTCATGCAGTGATTTCATCTCCTCCTGCATGGCTTTCATCCACTCGCCTTTGTTCTTACTGTTGACAACTTCTTCATAGCACTCAGGCTCTCCCCCGTCTGTTAGTAAAGTAAACTGCGAGGCTGGATATCTGGTAGATGGTACTGGAATTCTGGAAGAGCGTCGTAACTGAGGTTCAGGTGGTACTGGTGGGGCTGCTTGATTCTGTTGTTCATCATCTTCACCTCCTTCAGTTTCAGCTTCTTCCTGTTCAGGCTCTCCTGGTGTAGACTGATCCTCTCCCCCATCATCAACATGATCAGAGGGTAGTTCTAGAGATAGGGGATTGTCTATCCCTGTTGGAGTCGGAGGCTCTTGATGTGACTTCCCTGCATCCTGTACATGTAGGTCCTCTGAAAAGACCACATCTCGACTCCTTATCAACTTTTTCGCCACTGAATCCCATAATCTGTATCCAAGTTCATCTTCTGCATAGCCCAAAAATATACAATGCTTCGCTTTCTGATCCAACTTGGTTCTGTCCACTTTCGGTATGTGTACTGAGGCCTTACATCCGAAAATTCTAAGATGTGCATAAGAAATTTCTTTGTTCTTCCATACCTGCTCAGGGATACTGCCGTCCAGTGGGATTGATAGGGATCTGTTAATCAAATAACATGCTGTCTTAACTGCTTCTCCCCAAAAGTGCTTCGGCAGCTTCGCCATTGACAGCAAGCTTCGAGTCTTCTCCATAATGGTCCGATTCATCCTTTCAGCTACCCCGTTTTGTTGAGGTGTAAGAGAAACTGTCCTCACATGCCTGATGCCGCGCTCCCTACAATAGTTTGTAAAGTTCTTGGAGGTGTACTCTCCCCCGTTATCAGTGCGCAGACATTTCAATGTTTTTCCAGTCTCTCGTTCTACTCTAGCATGAAAGTACTGAAAGGTTTTAAAAGCATCAGACTTATTACTGATTGCATAGGCCCATACCTTCCTCGAAGCATCATCTATGAAGGTGATGAAGTATGCGTTGCCGCCCAGGGACTCCACCTCCATAGGTCCACAGATGTCAAAGTGAACAAGCTCCAACAGATTTCTTTTCCTTCTAGCAGCAGTTCTGGCAAAAGACACCCTATGCTGTCTTCCAAACAAACAATTATCACAAGGTGTCTGGGGAGTACCTGTGATGTTGGGTAGAATCTTCTTCGTTGCCAGGATCTTCAGCCCCTTTTCACTGATGTGGCCGAGCCTTTTATGCCACAGTAGGGAAGTATCTTTATGCTCCACTGCTAGTGTTGAGCCCATCTGTGTAGTCACTCTTGTTCTATAGAGAGAGCAGCACTTCTTACCACTTGCGATCACTAGGGATCCTTTGGTCATCTTCCAAGCACCGTGACGAAAGCTGGACGTGTATCCTTCATTGTTCAGGCATCCTGGTGAGATCAAGTTGAGGCGAAGGTCGTTGATGTGACGAACGTCTTGAAGCACCATCTTCATGCCGGTATTCGTCACAATGTGAATGTCGCCTCTCCCGATGATCTGCGACGTATCACCATTGCCCATCTTCACAACACCAAAGTTTCCTGCCTTGTAGTTTGTGAAGAATTGCAGATGCGATGTTGCATGGAATGAGGCTCCCGTGTCAACAATCCAGTCCGCATGAGGGGGATCGACAACATTGATGCAGCTCTCCTTGCAGCATCCTAGGATGGTAACATCACTGTCCAGCTCCACAACTGAAGTATCTTTGCCTCCCCCGTTACCTGTGACCTTGCCTTCCTGTAGATCTCTTTTCATCTTCCTGCAGTCTCTCTTGAAATGTCCCTTCTTCTTGCAGTAGTAGCACTGCACATCTTTTCTGGTCCTTGACTTGCTTCATGACTTGTATCTATCACCAGAATCCCGGTTCGTTCCTCTGCCTCTGGCATCAGACTCTGAACGATCTCCAAACTGTCTCTTCTCCACCAGATGTGCTTCTGAGACATCATCTTCAGTAGTCTTCCTTCTCATCTCATTAGAAAGAAGAGCCGACATGACTTCTTCAGTTTCTAATGTCTCCTTCCCATACAGAAGGGTAGTCACCAAGTGCTCATATGAAGGAGGTAAAGAGGCTAGAAGAAGTAGTGCATTATCTTCATCTTCAACCTTAATATCCAAGTTGAGTAGCTGACTATGAAGCTTGTTGTATGTGTTGATGTGCTCCATCAGATTGGATCCTTCCTTCATCCTCAGAGTATAAAGTTGTCGTTTGAGAAACAACTTGTTGGTGAGCGACTTGGTCATGAAAAGACTCTCCAGTTTCAGCCATAGATTCATGGCTCCCTTTTCGTTGATCACGTTGTACATGATCTCATCGGCCAGGCACAGTCTAATGGTGCTCCTTGCCTTCATGCATGTATCCTCCCAGTCTCCATCTGTCATACCTTCTGGCTTCTTCCCCTCAAGGGCTCTGTAGGTGCCCTGTTGCACCAAGATATCTTTGACCCTTTCTTGCCATAGACCAAAGTTGGTCTTCCCGTCAAACTTCTCGACATCGAACCGCTAGATTGACGCCTTGCCTGTCATCATGAACGGTGTAACCTGGCTCTTGATACCACTTGTTGGGAAACTGGAGGTGATTCGGATCACCCAGAACCCACTTCCAATGGCAAGCACAAGAGAGGAGAGAGAGCAAGAAAAGAGAAAGCACACACACAAGAAAAACACACCAGGATTTACGTGAAAAACCACTCGGCAAAATACCGAGAGTAAAAACCACGGGCGGAGGAGGAGGGTTTCACTATGAATCAAGAAGTACAAAGCTTTTCATCTAGAGGAGAACAAGACCTCTCTCTCTAGGGTTTTCGTTATCAAAGACCATAGTTAGGGTTACAAACCAACCCCTATTTATATCCACTAATTAATCCCCACTCGGATTAATCTGGACCCTTAAATTTTTCCCGGATTCCATAAAGGATCGATCCTCTTGGATGGAAGGATCGATCCTTTCATTCCGTAGAATTGGTCGCCCCGACAAAGATCGATCCTCTAGAGCATGAGGATCGATCATTTAAAACAGACACTCTGTCATGGGAAAAATCACCTGAGAGGATCAATCCTTATAAGGCATAGGATCGATCCTTCAAACTGGGTCCTCTGTCATGGGAAAAATCACCTGAGAGGATCGATCCTTATAGGGCATAGGATCGATCCTTTCCAACTCAGCTTTCTGTCATAGGAAGAGGATCGATCCTTTCCAAGCAAAGGATCGATCCTTTCCAAGCAAAGGATCGATCCTTTGTCTTCCTGCACCTTGTTTGTCTCCTTCTTCTCCTTCTTTCGCCGTACCCAGTTGCTTCGATCAACTGGGTTTGGTTGTTAAGGCCTCATGAGGAGAGAACCCCAACAATTACAACATCCTCTCCCGTTCCGTTTCCACTGACAATAAAACATGAGCAGATGTCAGTGAAATACCAATGATGATTCAATGACGATCAAAATACACAATAACAATCATTTCATAAAATTTTTAGACCAGATGCTGCATCTTTGATTATAAAAAAATGTGGACCAAGAAAATAGGACGTAAATGCCAGATCTATATAAAGCACATTCACAAATTTGAAAATTTTCTTGATGTTTAAATAATAGTTTAGAGAAGAAACTCCTCAGACAACACAGTTACATGTAAATCAATGTTACATGCTTCCCACAAGGTTGGAAAGCCGGAACTCAAGTATAATATGGGTAGTTAGTGTTCGTATCAATGCATATACTTCGGCTGCTGTTCAGCGTATATCCACATGGACACACCATGCTTGTCTGCATCTTCAATTTTACAGGCTTAAATATATTAGCTGGAGAAGACAACGTATGGAAGAAAGTTCAAAAGTCCGGATAAAAGATAAAAGTGGATCAGAAGAATCATCTTTGTAATCCCCACGTAAAACCACTCGAGTGGATGCCATTGCACCAAGGTAATCCGTTGCAGAATTCCGATATTCTACTAGATAAACAGTCATTGTATGGAGAAAGGAGTTTAAATTAATGCCCTCATCATTAAAATTGGTTCTCAGGACGAGAGAATTTCTGATCATATTGGAATACAAAATCTTGATGGCAAGAATAAATGCTTATAGCCTTATTACGTAATTCAACAAATGGCTGCAGTTTATTTCTTCTGGCTTCAGTGCATGGTGGATGGGACCAGAACATCATCACATTCACATCCACTTACTATGGTTCAAGTATTACCACTCTACAGGAAAGATGTCTTTACTGATTCACCGAACTGGAAGATTTGAGAGAACCAGTATAATTACTGCGTGAATCAGAAATAAAAAAAAGGAACACAAAAAAAAAAATCATATAATACAAGCCATTTCCTGCCCCTCATCACCATCAGGTTTCATGAACTAAACCAACAAAAAAAAGTCTGTTTAAACGAGTGCACAAGTACATAGAATAGAAATATAAGCAATAAAAGTAATGCATGTTCTCTTTAACCAAATAGATGATTCTTGTAAATATGCCCTTGCAAATAACGTAACTACACACTATATATCACTTTTATCCAAACCATTTTTACCCCTCAATCGAGTTGTTTGGACAAAAGCCCCTTCAGTTAGCCATAAGACTGTGAAGGCTAACCCTAAAATTTCGTCCCATCATTGTTAGCCATAGAATATCAAATACCAATCAACTTTGTAAATTTAGAAAGAATCCCACACAAAAGTCCGAATAAACCGATAAATGCACAAATAGAGATATCGCGATCAAAATTTAGAAGCACATGAGTGTTAGATTTCAGAGAGGAGATCTTTGAGGATTGCCATTGGGGTGAGGCACCTTTCTTGCCAAGTGAGTTATAAAAGAATAGGTCTTGGACTCTCCAGATGAAGCACATTCTGGTTATTTCCCTTGGCGTTCAGACTAAATTGGCGCTGATTAGAGGAGCCTAAACCTATGAGGTTTATGTAACAGCAGGTGGCAGAATTATCTAGATCTATCAACCAAATATTAAAGCTAAGAGGGTAACAGTCAGTTAGGATATATGGCTAGTAATTTTCTTTGGGCCATATCTGTACAAATCCTAGAAAGAACGATTCAAAGTATTGTATAGCCTTACCTACGCAATACTTTGAATGGCTTTATAAGCTGCATCTAGGGTGAGCATCCGGTTCTCGGTTCGGTTCTCGATCTAAAACCGAAATATCGAATTTTTTTCGATCCAATTTTTAGAGAACTGAACCGAACCGAAGTTACATGGGAACCGAACCGAACCGACATTTTTGGTTCTAAATTATTTAGAACCGAACCGAACCGAAAATTTCGGTTCCAGGACCGAACCGAAAATTTCGGTTCCAGGACCGAACCGAAAATTTCGGTTCCAGGACCGAACCGAAATTTGTTCCTCATAGCTAATACAAAACTATGTACTAATAATTATAATAGCTAGTACATCATGTGCTCTATACTTAATACATTATCATGTTCCAGATAGATAATACAAAACTCTGTACTAATCATGTTACTGAATGCAAAACTCTACTGATAATTAATACATTATCATGCTCCTGATACATCATACATCATGTTCTGTGAATCACCAGAAGAGTCAACTTGTACTAGAAATTGAACCTTCTGTGAATCATCTTGCATTCTAGTAGGTAGCAAGAACAAATCTGGTCCAGTAAACTCCGATTCCTTCATCTTTGTACTAGAAGCACCAGAAGAGTCAACTTGTGCTTTGCTTGTACTTTCATGGTTATTCAGATTGAACGAGGAGGATTCAAAATATTGCAGAAGAGCCTTTCTTAGCAGCATAATACCAGAAGGGGATAGGTCTTGATCTCGCAATCTGCAATAAAAAGTAAATTCTCAAATGCTAGAAGCAACTTTCCTGCTATTAATGCTTTTGGCCAATTCAGTTTCCAAAACAAATAGCCATCAGAAAATCATCCCAACCTTAGATGAGTCCATAAGGTCTGTACAGAATAGCAAGCAAATTGACATTCAGGAGACAGAATTTCACCTAAAGCATAATTATGCAAGTAAATTCTCAGTAATGCTTCAGCATAAATTGGAAAGAAAACAGAAAAACAAACAAACAGGACAGAATATCAAGAAATCCTTTATTACTGTGTCATTACTGTACTGAAAATCAAAAGATACAATATAATAGGTGGCATTACTGTACTGAAACCACCAAGACATGCATTACTTCCAAAAGGCAATGTATACTAGACACAATTTTGCATTATACTAATATAATAGATCTAATGATGTAGTGTTAGTGGCATATGGATCCCCTAAAACCATGTTAGAGCCACCTAACCCCATAAACACAATGTTAGGAGCACAAGCAGTATTGTGGTCCTACCAGGCTGTAGATAATGGAGAATCCTGCATGAGAGATGGATCATATGGTCCTCACTCATTAGATTACACTATGAGCAACTAAGAAGAAGACAGGTATTAGAGGTATTAGCGACTTCTTAGTGATGACAAACCATTCCAGGGAGGCAATCAGCCCCACCAAGCTTAAAACTTCAACCCTCAAGACTCTAGAGACTTGTCGGTGCTTAATTAGTCCCCTGCTCTCTCTCTCTCTCTCTCTCTCTCTCTCTCAAAGAAAAATAAAACTCTTTCTCTTTCTAGAAGTGAACTACAGGAGCTGCAACTTGGAGGTCTTCTTGGGTGAAATACTTCAAAATGGTGGAGAAAACAACAAATTCCTCAATAAATTACGGAAGAATATCAAGAAATCACACGCAATCACATCCACAACACATGGAAAACCCAAAAAAATCACCAAAGAAAACCCCTTAATCTATACAAACTGAAGAGCAAAGCAATCCACGGACGAAAAAACCGAGAGAAAAGAACAAAAATTCCTCAAGAAAACAAAGAAGAGATCGGATACCTTTACTTCATGGATTTCTCTACTCATGTAGAGATCAGTAGAGATGGAGACGATGAGAACATGGAGTGGAATCCCGCCGCCCCCGTTCTATTTATAGCCGTAGACGACTCAACTCCTCCCCGCTGGATTGGATACGCCCCCGGCTGGCAACGAGGGCGGGCGGGCGGCGACGAGGTCGAGCTCGAGGAAGGAGGCCGGCGGCGTTGGGCTCTCGTTAGGGCTTGGGGGCCTCGGAGGTCGGGGCTAGGGCATGAATATGATCGTGAGAAGTGAGAACTGAGAAAATGACTAAGTGAGTGAAGGCATTAGGTTAGACCGGGTCGGGTTAGATGCTCATATGCTAAGGCTGTTAGACCAGGTCGGGTTAGTAACTGGCTAAGACATTAAACATGTATGAAAACTTCGGTTCTGACCCGAACCGAACCGAACCGAATTTTTTTTCAAGAACCGAACCCGAACCGAAACCCAAACTTTTCATACATGCTAAAACCGAATCGAACCGAAAAACCGAACCGAATGGACCGAACTAATTCGGTTCGATTCGGTTTTTCGGGTTCGGTTCGGTTCTGCTCATCCCTGGCTGCATCAACAGGACCGTTTCCAATAGAAGATGTGACCTTTTCAGTTCCATCCAAACCAATCAATTTGATTGTCGTAGTACAAAAAGCCAAAAGTGTCATATGTCACCTGTAATACTAAGATGTCATTGTTGTTGTAGACTGATAAAGCATATCTATCAATATAGGAGTCATATAATACAAGTATTTGATTCTGACCTGAACATCACCAAGGGACCAGATAGCATGATACTCATTGCAAATTACTGCCTCGATGTCATCATTAGAGATATGCTGCCACCAGAAAAGCCTTTTTGTTAGTACTAATGGATGAGCTGTCAAAAACACTTTAGTGACCTTCGGTTTCCCGTACAAACAGAGGGGAATGAATAAGTCATTATATACCTATCTAACTAATTTCAGAAATCTTTTCATGACATGTTGTTCTCCTTACAGACAGAAGAGGACGCACGTTACCATGGATATTTATAACTGAATGCTCATGCAAACAGATCATTTCTTCACAACAAGCCTGCTTCAATCTCGATGAGAATGTATGGAAGGCTAGCCGATGAGGTCCTCTAGTGCAAGCAACATCGACAAGTCCAGATTGCATATATGAGTCCACATGATGAATAACACATTAATTGTTGTCACAAGGACGCTTCTCAGTAATAAAACCACAACTCTTTAAGTCATATACACTAGCAACAGTAAACAAACTAGGAAGATTAGTGGGGTCCTGAGCTAAGCCTCATTCAAAAATTAACATATCTAAGTCAGTCGGCAGATAAATGGCATGATAATTATCAAGGTATGTGTAGCTAAGCCTTCCTTATAAAGATCTGCAGGTAAAAAGTCTAAAGGTTGACAAAACATTGGCTTTATGTGGCTGAAAATGAACATCACAAGCATACCTGGTGGATACCACTTTCATGTGAAAAAGCATTGGCTCCAACAATGGCTTTATGTGGCTGTACTTGTCATCCACTGCACTCTACGACCTAAAATGATATTATATAATCAAATAAGTGTCATATAAGGAACATAAATACTAGTATACTGTTCTGCAATAGAAAAGAATGATACCATTCTGCTTGCAGGAATTATATGCCTAGCATTGACTCCAGTATAAAGTCCTCCTATTATTTCTTTGCGACACTGTAAAGCCATCACCACCTAACATAAGACATCAGTTCACAACTAATGGGAAATCCAATTTCCAAGACAGTATGAATATTTCTCTCATTAAAGTGGCAAAAGATCGTTAATATCATGTCAGTAAATTGGTTCTTGTTTTTTGTCCATCAAAATATATGTCATATCAATGGAAGTAATTATTGGCGTCCAAATCCGCAGTGGCCTTAATGGTTCATCACAAAAGTTCCTATCATGCTAGATATAAATCAAATATGCTATACTGATGCCGAACATATAAAACCATGCTTTATTTCTGAACAAAAAAGAAAACGATGGACTCATGATTCAGTCCACAGTAAATCAAGATATATCCCGAACAAAATCTCCAAGATGCATCGGACATCCTAAGACACATCTTTTTCTAGCAACCGTTCTCTTTTAAGAACGCATATGGACAAAGAAGGTTCATACACGAGCAATTTAGATTTTTTTTCCCTTTTTGCCCTTTAGAAGAAGAAACATATTTCCAAGGCTCATACAACTCTTGCAATCACAACTATACCAAACAAGCTCCTCATACAGCAGCATACAACTCTTGTAATCTTCAGAAATTCTCTTATAAAATTACTGCATATCTCAATTCACGACACAAAAGCACATTAAACGAAGATAACAACATCAGCTCTGCAAGACCAAAAATCTAAAAATGGGAAAGAATAAATGCCCTAAATTAGCAATTAGCATACCTCTTCGAGCGCAGCATTCCCAGCCCTCTCAACAATTCCATTGATGGCAACCTCCACCAGCCTCGCCCCATTCTCCAGACCCTGCCATTGCCAACCCAAAAGCTCTATTTTACATGGAATTCTACTAATTAATGATGTATACATAGAGGAGAGAGAGAAGAGAGAGGGATTTGGATACGGACCGCAAGAGAGTTGGCGGTGGCGAGGCCGAGGTCGTTGTGGCAGTGGGCGGCGATGACGACGCGGTCGATGCCGCGGGTGTTGGCGCGGATGTCGGCGATGAGGCGGCGATACTCGGAAGGTAGGGTATAGCCGACGGTGTCGGAGATGCCGATGGTGGTGGCGCTGGCATTGATGACCTCTTCGAGGATGTGATATAGGAACTCCGTCTCCGACCTGAATCCAGTCAATATGCCAATACACTCGCTAAAAAGCTGTTTAGTACCCTCTAAAGGATTAGCAGAAATGGTCCCTCGTATTAAAAAAAAAAAAAAACTAAATTTCACATTTGGTACCGTAAAATATGCTAATTATAAATTTAGTATCTAAGCTTTTGATAATTACAAATTTGGTATCTCAAGTATTTTAACTTGCTTATTACCTACCGTCAGTTGTCGTTGTCAGCAGTTGACGGTATTTCGCTCACGTGATATCACGTGAGCGGTTTTGCTGAGTTGAACGCGGTTTTGCGATGGGATCGTCTTCCACGGCGAGCCCATTCACTTCGGCCATCTCCGACACCTCTTCCTCTTCCCAACCATTCTTCTCCACAAGCCCCACTCCTCTCAAGATCCCCCGCAGTCTGCTCTGGACTACTGGCCCATCTTCTACATCCTCTACCGCTCCATCTTCTACATCCTCTACCGCCCCACCTTCTCCGTCACCACCCTCCCGCCTGTCCACCTTCAACATCTCCTCCGCCGACTCCTCGCCTCGCGGCTCAACCTCGCCATCACTGCCCAGAACCCTAGCAAGAAGCTCGTCTTCCTCTACGACAAGATGTCCATCTCCGCCTTCTCCAACAGCGTATCCACCGTCGACAGACCCATCCCCGCATTCATCCACGACACCAAGAACACCACTGTGCTCAACACCACCCTCACCTCTCCCTCCACCTCATCCCAGACCCTCGATGCCACCACCGCCTCAGATTTGAGGAATAGCAACTCCCTCTCCCTCGAGATCGACCTTGAAAGCAAGGCTGGCGTCAAGATCGAGAGCTTAAAGACCAAGAAGATCAAAATCATGGTCTCCTGTGCCGGGATCAGTGTCGTCGTCCCCAAAGGCAAGGTCGTCGCCGCCGCCTCTCCCAACGCCAGCTGCAGAGCGCCGTCTCCCCGCCCTCCCCCTTTGCAGGCGATACCTTCCTTGGAGGATGTGGTTCCCCCACCTCCGATCGCCGTGCTTGGTGCCCCTATGCATGATGCTCACCCACCGCAACCCACGCCCTCATCTGGATCGTTGTCCAACTCTGTTGCCTCCTCTGTTGGTCCTCCGGGTTTTGCTCTGGGCGATGGCGTTGGAACAAACCAGTTGTCCGACGAGGAGGTAAACCGGCGATGGGTCTCTGGCCAGGACCTGCTATAACTGTCACACCCAGACCCAGAAACCCATCCGGTCCGGGCCGTGAGGGGAAACCTACACTATTTACATCCGATACGACGCGATACAATGCAAGGCGGAATTAATTTGAACATTCTGACTTCCAATGGCATAGTAATAGATCTAACAATCTATAGATTAATATTGCGAAATAAAACTCAATCAAAAGAGAGAACAAGATTTCATATATTTAATGTTAAGTACATCATCCTCAAGAGGTAACTACAAACAAAAAGCTGTCAAAATATATATCTGTCCTTCTGAGACCTCAGACGCCTCCGGAAGTCGACGCACCGTCAAAACCTGATCTAGCTGGAACCACCGAGGATGAGCTGACACCTGCACCTGCAAACACAGCTCGGATAGGAGTGAGCAAACAAGCTCAGTAGGGTTCTACTCTACTCTACGTTACACAGGAAAGGAGGGAAACCACAAAGTCCTGGGTTCTGTCTCATCTCTAAGGGAAACCCACGTTACGTCCACCGCCTACCCCACGGCATGCGCTCTGTGACCTCCACTGTCAACAGCCGTCCGTCTCAACAACCAAGCGCCTAGCGCTGAACAACAAAGGGGGTAGGACCCAGGGCGGCATGTAACTTCCCTTGACAAGAAAGCTGAGCATGAGACTAGAACTCCGGGCGACCTCTACACCTCAAACCACAAATAATGTCCAACTAGACCAATCCTCGAGAATACAAGATTATCAGGACAAGACAATCACCCTAGACCTCTCTACCCATCCACGGTCCTAGAGCTAGATCCGAGCTACCGAGAGCCTCGGATCGGCGAAGGCCCCATTCGCCCACGCCCTAGCTTAGGATGCCTCTAATGCATACAATGCATGCGCCTATACAAGCATCTAACCTATGTGTCACTATATGTCAAACAACATTAACTAGTTCAACAGTTATACAATAGCCCTCGGCACACGCCGGCAAAGGGCTAAGGCTCCACAATTCCACGTAAGCTAGCACTCATAGCTAGCAAACGGCTAAGCAAACAATAAGCATGAAGATTAACCATCCAACTAGGTATTTAAGGTACGACAATTTAACGATTCATCGAAAACCAACCCACGATCAAATTCCGTTCAAATAGATCGATAAATCCCTTGAAAATACGCCAATGATAGCATACATGCTTCCTAACATGTTTGGGTATCTATTTTGAACGAAATCCAAACAAAGAAACCCAAAAAACACTGTTCAAAGGCCCACGGTCGATCCGACGGTTGACCATGCCTCACAGTCGATGCGACGGTCGATTCGACGGTCGACCATGGAGCCAGGTGGGAAGAAGGGTAAGGAAGGGTCACGGTCGATCGGAGCATCGACCGTGGGAAGCCAAAATGGAGACAGAGCCTCACGGTCGATGCGACGGTCGACCGTGAGACCTGTATTAAGCGTGCCAACAACTGACGGTCGATCCGACGGTCGGCCGTCAGGTCTGGTGAACAGTTCCGAAGAACAGTACCAGAAATCTAATTTCCTGGATTTGATTTATCAAAGTTCATCCAAAATTGATGAAACTTTGCAGGCACGTGTAATAGATGGTAATGATTCTATTGGTACAGAGAAAACAGGATTCTGACAGTTAAAACCGAAATCTAGGTCTAAACGGTCGAAAATCGACAAAACCATCGATAATACGGAAAACGTCCGATAAAATACGAAACAATTTGGTAGGAATACTCTATGCATGCCATTACACTACCGTATTAAGTTACACAACATTCTAACATGCACGACTATCTTAAAAACACAATAAACCTGTGAGGACCTGTCCCTCTACCCCTGTGGCTCATTGTAGACCGCAAGGGCAATTTGGTAAATTGCGCATTGTTGGTTTGTTTCACACCCGCGTGTGCACACTGTGGCATTGTTTGTGTTAGTGTTTGTTTAGAATGGCTAGGTGGACCCGGGATCGGAAGATCCCACTCGGGCGCGCGGAAGCTTGCCTTTGGGCAGCAGACGACCCTTGAGCGATCGATTGCTCCTTGGAACGATCGATCGGACTCGTGAGCGAGTCGGTGGGTTTTGACCCGCTCGGATCGATCCGACTTGGTGCTGGGATCGATCCGACTTGATTGGATCGATCCGACTTGTTGTTGGGATCGATCCGGGGCGTGAGCGACCGATCGCTCCTTGGAGCGATCGATCGGAATCGCATCGGTGGCTTTTCTGCTTCGCGAGGATTGCCGCCGTTGGCCGTCGCTCTCTCTTGTCAGAAGGGGAGGACTTTCCCTCCCCTCCTTCGCCTTTCTCCCCTCTTTCCCGGCTGTCCCCTCCCCCTTTCCCTCCTTTTCTCCTTCTCCTCCTTCCTTCTTCTTCTTCTCTTTTCTTCTCTCCCGACGTTGCTCTTCCCCTGTTTTTCCGGCAGCCACCTTCCACTCTTCCGTTCTCCCTCCTCCGACCATCAAATTGGGTGTTCTAAGGCTCGTTGGATCCGTGGCAATGAGAGGAAGGCTCCTGGTGTGGTTAGGAGGCTTGTTGGTGACTGGTTGCGAGGGATCAACCGGGATTAGCGTTCTTCGGTAGGTTCTTCTACCAACTGTGTTCTTTAGTGGATTTCTTTAGATCTAGTCGTTGGATCTTGTTGATCATTATCTTGTTGGATTCCTCATGCCTATTAGAATTTCTGATATGAGTTTTATGATCTTTGGATGAGTTTTGAGTTGGTTTTATGCATGATTAAGCTTGGATTCTCTGTTTTCTGCTGTTCTTGAAGAACAGTCGGCTTGCGGCGTGTTTTTCGGCCGACACGTACTTGATATTGGGTTGTGATGAGCATGAGAGTTGTAGATCTTTGAGTCTACTCTCTAACCCCTCTGATTTCATATTTTTTTCCGATTTTCGTACGATTTGTTATGAATTTTTTGCTGGAGGGTTGCGTTGCAGCAATTAATTGGTAAGTTAGTTTGATTAACGGTTTTGATTTGTGTGTTCCCGTTAATCCAACCGTTGGATGATTTTGGATTTTGGATATGTTGATCCTGGTATATAGACCTACTGATGACTTAGTTGGATCTTGAATCCGACGTCGTTTGGACGTCGGATCGACGGGATCAATTAGCCCTTAAGTAGAGGCTTTGGGTGTTTTGAGTATAATATTATATTTTGAAATATAATATTATATTGTTTAATGTTCATCATCGTTTTTGGGGTTGCTTCCCGTTGCAGGAGTCCGCGGTTGACGGTCGCGGTACCGTTGTAATGCCGGGACCCGCTGCGGATCGGCTGGCAGCGGTTGGTAGTACCGCTGCAGCGATCCGGTTGACTTGTATGCTACCCTTGAGATACTGTTGCATGCATATCTCCTGATTGTGTATGTCATGGCATGCATTGTTGTTTTGTGCATTAGTTGCATTGGTTAGGGCGTGGGTGATCTTTGGGTCGCTGTCCCGAGGCTGGAAGCTCGGACTTAGCCCTAGGACCGGGGTTGGGTGGCTTAGACCCGGTTTGAATTGTAGTGCCCAGTCAAACTTGATGATAGGCCTAGATGACTGGTGCACTTAATGCTTGATGATTGTAAAGGTCGTGTCGGTCTTGAGTCGGATGCTGAGGTGTAGCCGGTGTCCCACTGTGCTGACCCGGGAAGTAGTAATGTTGCCTACTCAGCTTGTGTGTCGCCAGTGTTGTTCCTGCTATTGAGTGCTGCTCCTGGGCCTCAAGGACACGTTGTGGGGTTATGGGACCCATGTATACACTCAGGTCCTACTTAAGGGCGACACTGTTGCGTTTCCCTCTTCCTTCTGTGTGTCGTAGTGTAGATTCCTACTGAGCTTAGTGCTCACACCTACCAGGGCTGCGTTTTGCAGGTGCAAGCGTCAGTTCTTCCTCTGTGGCCCCTACTGGGCAGTTGGTCAGCGGTGCGGCGGCGCCTGGTGGACTTTGAGAGGTGGCGATATTTACTGCTTTTACCTTATGTTAGCTAGTCTCCTACGGGAGTAATGTTGTATTCGAATCTTCCCCTCTCCGAGGATATGTATATTAACACATTGAATTTTAAATCTGTGGTTCGAGGTTTTGCTAATCAATGTTGTTTTAATTGAGGGTGCTTTGGTGAATTGCTAGGGAGACCAATAGGTTAGAGGGAACCCTCGCCGTTCTTTTTCCGTGTTTTGTAGGTTCCGGTTCGCGTCGCCCGGCCGGGTTGGGCTTTCACGAGTCAGGGCGCGACAAAACCCATCCTAGGAGAACCCGACCGCAGGATCGGGGTAGAAACACTACATGTGCAAGCCGGGCAGCTCCTCCACGTATCCCTCACGTCACGTCCGATCGTCAAGATCCGTGCCTCGAAGATCGCAGCCCAAAGCCCTAGCACAGTCGCAGGAGAGAGAGAGAGAACGGCAGGAGGAGAGAAAAGAAAGACAGAGAAAGGGACATGGGTATTTATAGAAGCTGAGATTTAATCTCGGCCATCCAAATTCGATCTTCCCGATCGAGCTCCGATCTTCCAATCGGACGCACCCTTAAGATTCTAATCAAACACATACACCAATCCAAGGCCGTGTGTGCACTACGCGGGTGTGAAACCGACCACCAGGCGTAATTTACCAAATTGCCCCTGGGGTCCCAAAAGCAATATAATCAACCTGATCGCACCCGACGCAAAACCAAATCAACAGGAAACGGTCCTCGACCTACGCGGTCGAGCCACGCCAGAGGAACGGGTCCTCACAACACTGGTCATGTGCAAGTCACGTGACCAGTTTTCTGTTAGAATTTTAACGCCATTCGAGCTCCCAATCAAATTGTTACAGTATTGATACTTGAGGTACCAAATTTGTAATTATCAAAAGCTCAGGTACTAAATTTGTAATTAGCATATTTTACAGGTACAAAATATAAAATTTAGCCTTAAAAAAAGAGTAGTGATTTGGGTCCTCCCAAAAATGGGAGGACCCGATCCTCCTCCACCATATATATATATATATATATATATATATATATATATATATATATAATATAAGGAAGAGCAGTTTTTGAAATGTCTTGAACTATAAACATAAATAGCGGTTCAGATTTATCTCCAAACAAATCCAACGATCACGATTCGCCTCAGGGAAAACATCATGGACTGTTTTTATTAACCCCTTCTGTTGGTCGAAGAGTATGGTGAGACCAGAAAATGGACCAATCGAGCCACGAAGCTTCTCAAGAAACCATGTCCACGAGTCTGTGTTCTCAGACTCGATGACGCAAAATGCAATGGGAATGATGTGGTTGTCGCCATCCACTGCGGTGGCAATAAGTATTATGCTTTTGTACCTCCCAATGAGAAATGTGCCATCAACACCAAGCACCGGCCTCAAATTAGATCTGAAAGCCCGAAGACAAGATCCAAAGGCCCAGAAGAAACAATTGAATCGGCCTCCAAGGGTACACTTCAAGGCCACTTAATTATCCACATCTCTACTTTTAAGTTCCCGCATATATGGTCTTAGCAGGCTGTAGGATTCATAACTCCCGCGTACCGGGTCAATCGCTATTACCCTAGCACGATACGCCTTGTGATAGGATGTTGCCACACCATATTTCTTTTGCATGTCAATCTGAATCATCTTCAGTGTGAACTTAGTGCTAGAAGCCACTTACTCCCTAATCTCATCACAAATGAAGGCACTAGTGGACTGCTTATGTCCCCTGCCAAGTATTGTTCTGTTGCGTGTGTGCTCACTCGTGTACTCTTTTACATAAAACGTGTCAATGCCTGGAAGCTTCCTAGCCTTAATCCTCCAAGTACATTGGGAGTTCGAGCATCGAGCAACAATCTTATCATATCTTGACTCAACGGGCTAATATTCGAAACTATGGAACATCTAATATATCCGCAGCCTCCTTTTTAAGTCATAGATCCCATGGAATCTTTGACCTTTGAAAAATTCAAATTCAGTTGTGAATGATTCACTGGTTGTTTCGGGTGTATCAAAATTCAATATGTAATCATCATGCACAACATCAAATGTTTCCGGATCCAATGCCGTCTCAGATGCGGGTTGTGGCCTTATGCCATCCAGGGCTAGGTATTCGTCATCTCCCCTTTCCAACTCCATTAGAGTATCAGAATCATAACACATGGCCTCAGAGTCTCCTTCATCAGGTTCTTGTTCTTGAATATCAATATATGCTTCAGAAGCCAATGGCTCTAGTGTGATTTCATTCCAGAAGTAGTGGTTCTCAGCCCCTTGGATCTCCTCTGACTGCTGATAAAACTTGAAAAGTGTCGTTGCTTAACAAGTCTAACCAAAATTACTATAATTTTCCGGTGCTCTACTTTAACTACTAAGAAACTAGTAGATAGCGGAGAGTCCGAGTCGAATCCACAGAGACTTAGGTGATTGAGATTGAACGCTTAGTTAGTCTCCTACCAATGAGTTAGGAAAGGATTACGGTTTGAGATTAAACTAAATCAATACTAAAGGGTTTATGAGTACGAGAGGAGAGACCATAGGATTCTTAATCAATAACTAAGGTTTTACTAAATCATTCTAAGCCAAGGGCACATTAATCACGATGAATGGCTTGTCTTAATAGTTGATAGGGGAATGGCTAGTTCTCCCTATCACTCGACAAGTTCTGGTTAGGATTTCTTGTCGGCACGATAAGTTATCTGAAAGTCAGTGATTGAATAATTAGTTACGTTCACTGCTAATGAATCCTCTGATTAGGATGAGTTCATCGCATGTAATAGTAATGATATGGATTTAGGTGTAAAATCAAGATGGGTTTAGTATCTTGATGGCCAAAACTATAAAGATAGGATATATGGAGGATTAGGGATAGAACATAATGGTTCTAGCACTACTATAGTGGTTCTAGCACTATACAATCCCCAATCACGAAGAAGATTTCATCTGAGATACCATGGTACTAGCATGATCCTCTTAGCAGATGAATCCAATCCAAGCCCTAACATGCACAAGCTCTAGAATCAAATGCATACGAGAACAATCCACACATCCAACAGGAAATCAACACCAGAATATAAAAGAATGAAAGATCAATCCATATAAGCCAATCAATAATGTACATAAGCCCTAGATCTCAGAACTCCCTAATAGAAACCCTAGTTACATCATAAGAATCCCATAGCTAGGGTTTTAGCTACTCATCTTTAGGGGTCGATCCATAGGTGAAAGTCAATGAACTCCTTCCGTCATGGATCTCCTCCAAAGAATCTTCAAAGAAAAGTTCAAAGGAAGGACAAGAAAGCTCCCCCCCAAAAAGATCCAGGAAGAGACTCCCCCCCTAAAATAAATCCCTAAAAGCTGACTATTTGTAGCCTAGGAAAGCATCCACCCACGGATTAGATCTGGGCCGTTGATTTTCTTTTCTGGCAGCAAAGGATCGATCCTATTGTCTTCAATTGCTGGCGACGTCCCGCAAAGGATCGATCCTACTAGTTGATTAGGATCGATCTTGCACTTGTTGTCTTGATACGTCCCGTGGAGGATCGATCCTTCCATGAAGGAAGATCGATCCCTTTATATTTGCTCTCTGTCAAGTTACTGGACGAGTAGGATCGATCCTTTCAAGAAGGAAGATCGATCATTCATGTCAGAATTGCCAGAATATGCTTCTTTTAGCTCCAAATTTCATCTAACTCATAATAGGGTCTGTTATACCTGAAATGGGATAAAAATAGTCAGTGAAGCATTGCTCGGGGACCAACAAAGTCAAATTACAAGGGTGTTTTGTGCACTTTTCAAGTCTTATCAACTGATGTATGACGTTACTAGGTAAATCTTCCATAGTCTCTTGTGTATTCCGATTTTCAATGACAGCTGCCGTTTCTTCATATCATTGTGGGGTGGTCTGGTCTTCATTTACAGATAACGAGTTAAAAAAAACCACATAAAGTTGCTCTAGAAAGCATGAATTTGCGTAAAATGTATAACAATTGGCGCAATAAGTATTTCAATTTGTGCAAAAAAAAAAATAAAAGTTTGCGCAATAAGTATACAAGTTTGAGCAATAAGTATATAAGTTTGCGCAATAAGTTATTAACTTGCGCAACAAGTAGGAAATTGGCACAAGTAGGAAACTTGTACACCACTACAGTTGTGTAACAAGTGATTGTACTTGTGTAATAAACATCAATACATGCACATAAAGTTAAAAAAACATGCAATACGAGAAGTTTACCTCTTATCAGTAGTTGCATAGATGCGGATTGCGTTGCCTGATGCCGAGAAGAGCGAGAACATAACATCTACATCATTGTCATTTTCGAGATCGACAAAGCTATCGTGTGAGAGGGTTGGGTATAGGTACTTTAGGGATAAATTGGTCTTGGTCTCGCTCGGGCTCGTCTTTAAGAATTGGTGAAATCTGGCCTTCAGTTGCTCAAGAGACGCAGGTTTGTGAAAAATGGCCAACTTGCAGGTCCCTTGCTCATAAAAGTTCTTACTACCATTACAAATAATTTTCCCATTATAATGGCAGAGTAAATACATCATTTGGGGAGAAGCCATAGAGAAAAAAACAAGACTTGGCCCAAGATGGCTTCAAAACGAGGAACAGATTGGATAGGTTTTACTGTTTCTGGAGGAGGAGGAGAAGAAAATGGATAAGCTAGTGACTGCAGGAGATAGAGGAGGAGGATAAGTGATTGTTTCTGGAGGAGAAGGCGCAAACATCCTCTCCCCTGGCGCCAAATAGCTTGCTCGGAGGCTAAGCATTGTGCATTAAATGCAACAACAGCTTTTTGGAATTTTGGAATGCTTTTTTGCAAAAAAAAACCTTCCAAAACCTCATATTACGCGAAGGTCCTTATCTTTTCTTTTTTTTTGAATCAGCAAAATGGCTGAGGGTAGTTTGGTCCGAATTTATATAACCACCATTTATTTGTTAGTAACCGATTCATGCTTGGGATGCACGTGTAGTGCATGCATGAGTTCAGTATTATGGGAGAAGTTATTTCAAGTGAACATGTGTTTTCCATTAGGTGTCTATTCATAAAGGGTTGTGTTGATGAGTCATGAAATATTCATACTTTAACCTTTTAATTTATCTTTGTTAGCCCGAGAGTGTTTGTATTTGATAGTTTGTTAGTTGATTTCAGGTTTAATGAAGATTCAAGTTGGAAAATACAGAAAAATGTTAATATGCTGAAAATACGCTGCTCCGCTGTCAGTTTGAAAAGAATTCATCATAAATTTCAAAAAATCCCTAAATTTCTGAAATTTGGAGAATTGATAGAAGACATCAAGATGAACAACTTTCATGTTGGAAGCTTCGCCAAATTCCATACAGAAGTTTCAGAATTATCAAGATGAGATTGGCAGGAAAAGCACCGCTGGACGATCGATCGGCTAAACGGACGATCAATCGATGAATAGTGACGATCAATCGGTCATAAGAGCGATCGATCGGTCGGGTGGAAACCTAATTTCATAAACATTAAAAATAGAATCCTACTTGAGATGTGGATGTTTTGGCAGAGTCTATCCCTATTTACGGAGGTATCCTGGCCGAAAATTCACCACCCTCATAGAGAGAAAAGAGAAGATTAGGGTTTCTGAAGATGTTGGAGATGCAGTTTCGATCCTTGGAGTTCTTCATCAAACCTATGGCTTTCATCCTCAAGATGAGTGGCTGATTTTTATATCTAGGGATCTCATGAAGCTTTAGTATATCTTTTTTGTATTTTTCTAGTTTGAATTTTGTACTCTTATACTAGACATGATCTTATAGATTTGGTTTTAATGATAAAAGAGTTGAGAGAACAGAGTTTCTTGATGTATTTTTAGGCCTACTTGATTTCGGTGATTGATAGAGATCTATAAGATAGTTTTAATGTAATTTGTGAATGCCGATGAGATACTTTATGCTTAGTGACGATAGGTTGTGCTAAGGTTACCCCGAAGACAAGTTATGCTAATCGAAAATAAAGTATGTCTTTGGAAAGCAATCACCTTCTTTCAGGGATTCATGTAAGCTTAAGAAGCTGTGAATCTATAATGTCTAGATAAGAAGACAAGAGGATAACTAGAGAATACAGGAAGTGACACTAAAGTGGATTGAGTAATCCTTAGGTTTTCTCTCATTGATTTATCTTAATTTTAATTTTCATTGATTTCTTAGTTAGTTTCAATTAATTAAATTCCAGAAATCCAATGAACCCTTGTGTTGTTTTAGAATAGAATATTGAGAGTTAGTTTTGTTTTCGTTGTTTGAATCAATAGTTTCCTTGTGGATCGACCCCGTATTTCATCATTATATTATCCTTTGAATTTAATATTGAAATAAGGGTTTATAAATTTCTAAATTATGGATTGCATACGATTTAACGACATCGTTTCGCAAGACATCATGTGTCCTTTATATATGTAACCGTGGTATGGATAGTGTAATGTTTTATGAATGTGAAGAAGAAGTGTTTAGCCAGTCATCTCTTGACGTGCTTGATCTCCTTTCTTCTATTTCGTGAGATATTCTCAAATCCAATAAAGTGGTATCAGAGGCAAGTTCCATTGAAGATGGTGTATAATCTAGTTCATCCTCAACTTCCAAGACTTACGACGGACGGCTACAATAATTGGTGCATTCAAATGAAAGCACTATTCGGATCCCAAGATCTATGGGATGTCGTCGATGGAGGTTTCAGTGAACCTACGGCGCAAGAGGAGGCATCGTTTACCCAGCCACAAAGAGATGCAGTGAAGGAAGTTAGTAAAAGAGACAAGAAACCATTATTCTTGTTGTATCAAGGCGTGGACGAGTCGACCTTTAAGAAGATCGCTGAAGCAACTTCTTCAAAGGAAGCATGAGATTCACTCGCCACCATATTCAAAGGTGAAGAACGGGTCAAGCGGATTCGCCTAAAATGCTGTGATCGGAGTTCGAAACAATCATATGATGGAGACCGAGAGTATCTCGGATTATTTTTCTCGGATATTGGTAATTGTAAACCAGTTTAAGAGAAACGGAGAACAACTTGAAGATATTCGAGTTGTAGAAAAGATCCTTCACTCCCTGACGTCGAAGTTTGAGCACATCGTCGTCGCCATTGAAGAATGAAAGGATATTGAAGCATTATTCATTGATCAATTGTTAGGTTCTCTCCAGATTCATGAACAGAGGTTGCAGAGGAAGACCAAAGTCGATGCTACCGAGCAGATTCTTGAATCAAGGTTGAAGGTGAGAGATCAGAAAGGCAAAAGCCAAGAAGAAGAAGAAAGTCTAGATGATAGAGATGAAGAGAGTCATCAAAGAGGTCAAAGTAATCTCAACAATTGAAGAAGGAAGTTTAGTGGTCTTAACCACTCCAAGTCAAACATCCGATGCTATAATTGCAAGAAATTTGGGCATTATAGTTATGAATGTTGGGACAAAGATCAAAGTGACTCTTTAGAGTCGGGTGGTCAAGTGAATGAACAAACTCTATTGTTTGTAGAAGCAAAGGAAAAAGATGGCTATTCTAGATCGACATCGATGGAAGGTGAGCTAGACGACATTGCAAGTTCAAAGCCAAAGAAGAGATTGACCGCACGTCAATATCACAGATTTTTGAGGATGGCGATTTAAGAAGAATGAAGTTGAGATAGTCTATTACTGATCAGAAGAACAAGTCACAGAGTGTTAGTGTGCATGAATGGTTTAAGGGGGATATGTCAGTGACCGATTAATGCATAAAATGCCCGTGTAGTGCTTGCATGAGTTCAATGCTATGGGAGAAGTTATTTTAAGTGAATAGATGTTTTTCATTAGGTGTCAATTTATAAAGGGTTGTGTCCTTTACATATGTAACCGTGGTATGAATAATGTAATATTTTATGAATGTGAGGAAGCGTTTAGGCAGTCATCTCACGTGTTTGATCTCATTTCTTCTAATTCTAAATCATGAGATATTCTCAAATCCAATATTATTTGTAATAAACAGTGTTAGTGACACGAGGACTACCACTGATATGTAAATAACTCCCGCTCCTCCTCTCCCGTGATCTAGCCCTCGCCGGAGAACCTGGCGAGCTCTCGTCGCCATTCTTCTTCACCAATCTCTTCATCGATGATGAGGGAGGAGGAGAAATAGGAGGATACTAACAGCGAGGAGGAATAAGATGCGACGGTGAGGGTGTTCCTGCCATCCGATCACTCTGAGATCATGTCGCGCGCAGTGGATCCGGCGGCCCCTTTCTCCTCGGAATGGGTCCTCTACTTACGATTCTGCGAGCCGATCCTCCTCGACGGCGGCAAGATGAGCTTCTCGCTGGAGATGTCGATGGCAAGAAGGTATATAGGCTATCAGCTAGGGAGCTTTGGATCACGTGAGGTGATACCTCTCATTACTGGGAATGGATTCAGTTGCCAGATTCAAGATTAAAAGCCTCTTCTCCAACCAGCCTTTCGATCTAGCTTCCGCCAATGGCATGCAGGGACGGTGATTTCTTGGGTTTGAGATTGATGGGCGGTGGAGGAGATCGAGGGTAAGGCGAAGGAAAAGGTTAGGCGGAGGTGGAGGTAGCAGGGGCGGTCACCTACCTTGCCTTCGAGGCTGCCGAGGTTGTCGAGGTCGTTGACCTCGCCGTCGAGGCTCCGATCGGGGGTGGGGGTAGAAAGAGAGGAGGGGGCGGGGGCGGTCATTGACCCCGCCATTGAGGCTGCCGAGGTCGTCGAGGTCACTGACCTCGCCGTCGAGCCGCCGTCGGGTGTGGGGTAGGGGTTGGGGAAGGAGAGGAGGTGGAGAGAGAGACAGATGGCTGAAGTGAGAACATGTAAATTAAAAAATATCAAAATAAGGTAAAAGTGACGGCATGGGTCACACGAGAAGCACGAGGCCTAATTTAGTGTCAGTCTGTGTGGGGTGAAGGCCCACATAGAAGCACAAACCGTGTGGGCTGAAGGCCCAGGTAGAGACGCCAACGTTAATAGGGCTAGATGTCAACTTTTTGAAGACAAGAGATCATATAATAAACTAGCGGGCCCCCGTGCCACCTGCCACGGTAAGCAATCACACCCACCCCTTAACTTCCATGTTAACTTCCTTATTAACCACCCACCCCTCAACACCCTCCTCCACTAACCCCTACTAATTTCCATGTTAACTCCCCATCATCTCCATTAATCACCTCTCCCACTAACTTCCCCCTCCACGTAGACTCCACATAGGACTAAGCCTGTCATGTAGGATCCACGTAGGACAACCAAAGATTATTTTATAACCATACTCCTATATAAGGTTGATAAAACTACATGATACTAATTGATATTTTAACCGATCCAGAATAACAAAAAACACAAACAAAAAAAACACAAGAACTTGTCCTTTAAACTCCCACCAAGAAAATCGTTCTTGAAGTCCTCGTTGTATCTCTTCTTTTCTAACTATTTCCTAACTTAGCAGAGAATCCAACACCCTCTCTCGATCAACTCTGTCATCAACATGTAAAACTACCATAAACTAATCATATCTTTTTTGGTTACTTAAAATGTCCTAACTCATGGAGACAAATGTCCTACATCTCTAACAAATTTAAGGGCTTGGAGATTGGCCTCCAAGACCAATCCATTACTACCACCAGCTACTCGAAGTACTCAATAACACCTGTCCATACACTATCCATATACGAACATGTCTATACACGTATTATTAGAATGATTTGTGCATGTGTAATGTACGTGAGGCTTCTCATTAGTGGCTACAGAGGGCTTAAAAAAACTCAAATATAAATCATCATGTGCATATGCTCAGATCATTATTTAGTCCAAGGTCTAACTACTGTTTACAAGGTGCATGTCAACTCTTTATCACGGGACTAGCCATGTAAACAACATAGAGGATGATGATTTCAACATCCGCTAGTAAAAGGTATAATTTTTTTTTTTAAATCCACTTGTCTTTCGATTTGTCAATGGAGGGACACTTTCGTGTTTGTTTACAAAGCAGATCAAATTCATAAATTCAGGACCAAAATACCCCTTGTCAATTCTCTCTCATCATTTAATGCCATCTGACACAAGTATGAGAGTATGAGAGAGAGAAGTGAGAAAATTCCTTACTTATGCTAGGAATTTCTTAATGTCACATGACATACCATAAGTGAGAAATCCTTGTCAATTTCAAAGAATCATTGGTTATTAGTTAGGAATCATTGGTTATTAGTCGAGGTTCTCTCTCTCCTCCCGCCTCTTCTCTCTCCATCCGCTATCTCTCTCTCTCCTCCCGCCTCTCTCTCCTCTCTTTCTCCCCTGTTTTTTCCCTCTCCCTTTCTCTCCTCTCTCCCCTCCCCCTTTCTCTCCTCCCTCTATTTCTCTCTCCTTCCTCTTCCTCCGGCACATCGCTTGGCGCCCCCGCCCCGCCTACAACGACCCCCACGCCCCGCCGGGAGAGGAAGGGGGGGGGGGGGGGGGGGGGACGGGTGGGAGGGTCGAGGGAGGACGGGGCGACGTCCCTCGTCGAGGGAGGACGGGGCGAGGACGTTCGCTGCTCGCTCGCCATGTCCTCCCTCGACGGGGGACGTCGCCCCATCCTCCCTCGAGGAGAGAGAGAGAGAGGCCGGAGGAAGAGGAAGGAGAGAGAAAGAGAGGGAGGAGAGAAAGGGAGAGGGAGAGAGGAGAGAAAGGAGAGGAAAAAAATAGGGGAGAAAGAGAGGAGAGAGAGGCGGGAGGAGAGAGAGAGATAGCGAATGGAGAGAGAATAGGCGGGAGGAGAGAGAGAACATCGACTAATAACCAATGATTCCTAACTAATAACCAATGATTTCTTGAAATTGACAAGGATTTCTCACTTATGGTATGTCATGTGACATTAAGAAATTCCTAGCATAAGTAAGGAATTTTCTCATTTCTCTCTCTCATACTTGTGTCAGATGGCATTAAATGATGAGAGAGAATTGACAAGGGGTATTTTGGTCCCGAATTTATGAATTTGTCCTGCTTTGTAAACAAACACAAAAGTGTCCCTCCATTGACAAATCGAAAGACAAGTGGATTTAAAAAGAAAATTATACTAGTAAAAGCTAGTGATAAATGCGAACTGCGCCTTCGCCGCCTTGACAGTAGTTCAACGTGATAATTAAACTAAGACATGGAGTAGGATGCCTTTGCAGTTTTGGCTCGTGGTGCTTCAAGGAACCTTGCTTCACTCTGACTCACAGCCGCTTTCTTTTCCCACGCCCTTTTGTTTTGCTTCTAGTTTGGTCCTTGTTTGCAATTTGATCTCAGCCCTTGGATTTAATTAATTAAAAAATTCAATTAAGATAGGTTGCGTGTTTTGTGGCTGCTAAAACACTTAATGACAGCGGTTGTATTCCGCTGTAGAATGTCTTTTTTTTGCTGCAGTATACATTATCCGCAACACTTAACTAAACCATTGCCTTAAGTCGCTTAACTGCTGCCATAGAACTTTAGACAGCAGGGGCAACGGCGACGCTGTATTGAACCGCTGCCTTATAGCTTTAGTAGCAGTTTAAGTACTTTTAGCAGCAGTTGTGAACCGCTGCAAAAGATGGTGTATTTTTGTAGTGAGACTGTTTGGTTGCTTGCATCAACTGATGCATTCTGCATCAGTAGATCCAAAGCAGTGTAAATTTGTTGACCAGATGTATCAACCAATGCAACATCGACTGATGCAAAAAAACCATTAATGTTGTATAATGTAAAATCATCAAAATGACCGTTTCACATGATGCATCATTAGATGAATTTGGTTGACTGGTGCAGGATCAACCGATGGAGAATGCATATCGGTTGATGCAAGCAAACAGCAACACCTATCCATAGTCCAGCCAAAATGGAGGGTCGTACTGCCTTAAACCGGTCTTCTATTGGAAAGGAGCGCAGCGTCGCATAAAGGAGTTCGTCCAAACATGTGATTTATGCCAACATCACAAGGCAGATATCTCAAGCCTGCCAGTATCCTTCATCCATTATCGGTCCCAACTACCGTTTGATATGACATCTGAGAGGAACGACATGGGGAAATGGCTAGGGAGCTAAACTAGGTAGGTAACCCAATGATCTAGGATTTAGACAGTTAAGAAGCTAATTAAGAGAAGCGGAAGGAGAAGAATACTCTTAGTGGAAGGAGAAGAATATGCCCGTGAAGTTGCATGTTGCAAGGAATTATGTTAAGATTTTATATAAATCAATAAATTTTATTAATTTAATATTTAAATTAACTAGATTGGGTATATGGTTCATATAAGACTTATTCAAACAAATTGAATCAAGTGGGATCAAATTAGCTCAAGTCAAGTCAAGTTGGTTTAAGATTAATCACCTCCATTGAATTGGAGGGAAGCGGAATGAGAGAAGCGGAATCAGACGGCTTGATAGATAATGTATATGCTCTCCTCTATAAGGTTGGAGAAGTATTGATTTTAGAGGGGATATGCTTGGCTGCCGCGTGTGCTCTTGATCTCCCATGTAAAAGAATAGCACCATACTGCAAAGGAGGAGATCGGTGAGGGTTTCAAGAACCTGACGCCATGCATTATACAACGAAGTGAAGAAAAGTCATAGTGGATTGGAGAGAGTGGCAGAGAAAGAAGAAGTGAGGCATTAATGGTTGCACGGGACTCTCGGTTGATGAAGAATTGAGAGAGAAGAGAGAGCAATAGAAAAAGAAGAAAGAAGCTTAGTGAAAAGAAGGGGGACATTTGGTGTGGGGTTGTACGGCAGTAATAGGGCATCTTGGCCGGACCGAGGAGATTGGGTTTTCATGGGAGTTGATGGCTGCCGACTGAGAGAGAATAGGCGTAAGAGAGAGAGAGAAGCATTAAGGGTGGAGAAGAATAAAAGAGAGTGGGTGACTCTCCTGGCTGCGGTGAAAAGGATGGAGAGGACAACGCTACAGTTTGAGACTGTATCGAGGCGATCCATCAAGAAAACAAGAGTTGCGGACCGTGTTTCGAGAAGTCGAGCATGTTCGAGGATGATGGCATGTACGTGAGGCGACTATAGTGGGTTCGTCTTAACTTGTGTAAACTGTACTCTTGTTTTTTAGTGGATTGGTTTCGCCTAGTACTGCAGTGGACCCGTGGTTTTTCCATGTTAAAAATCATGTGTCTTCCTTCTTGTGTGTGCTTAATTTATTTCATATATATGCTTTCATATATTTCGAATAATCTATGGGATCTATTTAATTTCACATGTTGTTCGCGAAGGTGGATCTGGCTGTAGTGAAGTGCCAGATGAAGAGTGGCCGTTGTTGGTTGAAGAGTACTCTTTTGGAAGTGATGGAGGATTATGCCTTCCACTACTCTCAACTTCACTTAACTATTAAATTTAAACTAACTCTTCATTAGTTTCATCATTAATTGCAAAATGAATAAAAAGGACTATTAGGCGTTATATAGAACTCGACCAATCCTAATTCTAATCCTATTTTAAATAAGTAAAAGCCCCTCTTGGGGGAACTCCTAATAAAGGTCCACTTGGTCCAAGTCAAGTCCAATTGGGTCGTGTTGGATCCGGCCTGTATCATATATAGATCCTTATACTAGCTATATATATATATATTTTCTAAGACTACCTTCAATGGAGATTTGTTATGTGAAAGAAGGAGAAAAATCCTAGATACAACATTCAATTTCCAAAGGGTGACCTTTTCTTCGTTAGAAGGCTTACCAATAATTCGGAATAAAAGCCAAACTCAATTAGCCTAAATCGAACTCAAATAACTAACAAGAGTCCTAATGAACCTGTAAACCTAAAACGATGAGTAGAAAGTATCTCGACTACCAGCTTAATATCTTTAAAAATCTTGAGGAGCAAAAATGTACAGATGTTCCATATTTGTAGTTCACATTGTGAGGCATGTGTATTATCATGCTAGATGATTAATCTCAAGTATAGTTCTCGAAAGGAGATCATGAGAAAGGGCTTATCTTATTACTGTTAGCCAAAATAATGGCTAATCAATTCATGATCGACACGCAGACATAAGAGATATGGCTGATGATTTATCTATTCAATGTTCTTAGCGATCAATACAAATGGTCGATTAAATGTTTGATGTGCAGGGAGGAGCATCGGCCAAATGCAACGGATATGTTTGCAAAGATGAGTTATCGACCAAGGGCAATTGTGAGGCATGCAAAGAAACATCATCGACCATGTACAATTGGGATGTATGCAATAAAGGATCATCGACCATGAGCAACCATGACGTCTTCATTGACCAAACTGAAGGTGGAGAAGCGTTATGGCACGGTTATCACACGATCTCATTTAATTGCACTACGATCAACCCAAGCGAGAACGATTATTAGCACTAGTGGGATATAAATAGTTTTCTTTTCACTATATACTCTCTCTCCAACACTCTTGTAATCAGCCTATGCGCTTGGATTTCCATTATGTTCCTGTTCTACTCGTAAGTTTATTAGATTAATGAAGATCATTTATGTTCTTCTTTTATGGCTTTCTTAGATCAGTTTTAGTTATTGCAGTCATGATAATCTAGTTCTTTACAGTAGATTAATTTAGGGTTATTGTGAGTTTAATCTCACTTTTATCTGAATTTAGTGTTTTTAGGATGATTTTTATCGTTTTATAGATTTGATTAGTTGCTTTAAATAGGTTTATCGTTTCAAGTAGAGTAATTTAGACTTAAATTAGGATTAATTTAAGTTTATCCACAATCCTATCCATAATTTCCCCTTTTAATAGATTTAAAATAGGATTTGACTGCATTTTCAATTAATCTGACAGCTCCGTTCGAACTGAGTTTGAAGGAGTTGAGCCTTTGCACGTCCCTAATCTTTGACATTTTGACAATTTTGAGTTGGCCGATCAACGGAAAGATTTCTACATCAACATTTTTTGGTACGTCCAGTGGGACATTGTGTCAAGTTTTTTATGCAAATCGGTCAAAGTGGACCTAACGGTATGGTAACTATACGTACTGGATGAGATTCTCACAGTAGTGGAGGAAACACAAATCACAGCGATGCCCCAATCATTGAATATGTTGTTGATAATGAACAAGTCGACCGACCACCCCTCGCCCAACCACAAGTAAGGACGATATATCGCAATGTAGAACGCGGCGAACTATCAATTAGAAATGGTCTAGATTATGAAACCATAACAACTAGGATCACAAACATTATGGTCAATGAAGCATTGCAGGCTAATAACCAACAAATGGCAAATCACATCGCTCTAGCTTTGCAACCTTTTATAGAAACTATGCAAAATTTCATGAACATGACCATACCAAACACAAAAAATGGTCATAACATCATTAGGCCGACAACAAATATTGCTCATAACATCCGCCACGATGCTAATAATAATCGTGGCAATAGCAATAGTCAAGGATTCTTGGCTAACACTATAACCGGACTTGAGACAAGCATAGGATATGTGCTTTTAAATAATCTATCGGTCAGTCAAAATCAAAATGGGGTTGGTCAAAATGGTCAGATAGGCCATAGTAACCTTAATCATAATACTCCATTTTATAGACCGATGATGTTAAATAATGACAATGGCCTAAGACAAAATGGAATCGACCAAGCACCTGGATAATATATGTCGCTGGACCGGGGACATGTGCAAGGTGTTGTTAACAATCAACAACCAGTCATTCATGTTGGCAGTCAGGGATATATAGCTAACCCAATAGGGATGCTAAATAATGGCGTTCCCATTAATCCAACTAATCCCATTCTCTTCAATGTCCTAATTGCTAATGGCCCATACAATGGTCAAAATGTCGGTCAAAATACTAACTTAAGTGGCTAAAATTATGGCCAAGTGATCGGCCAAAATAACTTTGGTCAAATAGGCGGATAAAATAATAGGTCGATTGGAAATAATGGTAACGACCTAAGGATGGCCGACATACCTCCTCAAAATAATTATCGGCGAAACGACATACCGTCTCAAAACAATTATCGACCAAATGATATACCCCGATTCAATGGTCGGCCATAGAATGTTCTATGAGAACAAGTAGCTGATATACTACAAGAACAAATAGGTTTCGGACGACCAACTACTCGTCCAACTTATAGAAAGCCTTATCGTGATTGGATCGATCAAATGTATCCATTTCCAAGGAACTATAAAGTTTCAGAATTTACTATGTTCTATGGTGTGGACGAGACGTCTACCATCGAACATATCGGCAAATTTTCCATGCAATGTGTAGAAGTGAACGATTATATAAAACTAAGGCTATTTCTAAGCTCTTTAGCTGGAGTTGCTTATTCATGGTTTATAAAGTTTCCAGCCAATTCTATACAAAATTGGTAACAAATGAAACATGCTTTTCATTCTCAATTTTATAAAACAGAACCATAAATCACCATGACCAATTTGGCTCAATTAATACAACGGCCAGATGAAGATGCAGAAATGTTCTGACAAAGATTTAAGAGAGCACGGAGTAAATGCTTCATACCATTACCTGAAAGGGAGTTTGTTACAATCGCTCAGAGTGAAATATCATTTGAACTTAAGAAAAAGTTCCAAGATAGAGATTTTATCGATCTCTTCCAATTGCAAACTGTGCGCCATATGCTATGAGCAGTTATTAAAAAAAGAAGATCAAATAAAAGCATCTTATTGGGGAACATATTATAAAGACTCAAACTATAATATTAATCAAGTCAATGAGTTTGATGAAGCATATAAATGTATGAACGAGGTTTGTCTAGCTAAATTATTAAAGGGTCGGCCCTATACTCGTAAAGCTTTGGCAAGACTTGAACGAGAGCTTAAGAGTAAAGAAGTAGCCAAAGACGGTAAACATCTGATGAGGAAATTTTCATTTGAAATTTCGAAGGCCAATCAAATTTTCGATCAGTTGTTGAAAGATAAACAAATCAAACTGAATGATGGACATGTTATGCCAAACCCTGACCAAATTAAGGGTAAAAAATATTTTAAGTGGCATAATACTTGGTTCAATCACACTAATAATAGTTTGGTTTTCCATAATGTTTTGCAGGACGCTATTGACTCGAGCAGAATCAGTTTTCCTACTAGAGACATGGGTGTTGACAAAATCCGTTCGCCAAGAATGTGCAAGCCTCAATGATTTTGACCGATGTGACAAATGTCAAATTGCCAAATTTCAAAATCGTGATTGATGAGAACCTGGATGACAGTCGTCCGGATGTATTCACTAGGCTCGGCCAGAACAAAGACAAGGAATCTATGGAAAAGGGACATTTATGTCCAAGGTGCCATTGAGACGTTAATCATCCAGTAACTTCTAAGGTTAGACAACAGTTTCATCGGCCACAACACTAGCAATGGAACATAGTCCAAGCACCTCGGAGTTTTTTACCTCAACCATATCGACCAGATATGTGGTATAATTGTGACTATTACAATCACCGATCGATTCTTGTGGAGGAGATGACCAGAACCCAATACCAGCGATACCAGAAGAAGTATTTCTAGATGATGAGGGCTAAGCAGGTTCAAGAAAATAGCCAAGAACAGAATGAGGACACTACAGATATGGAAGAAAACATTGACGGTTCTAAGGCAGGAGAAAAGTGTAATAACAAGTTCTATCGTACTAAAAAGGACGACGATGATGAAGAGGATATACACATAATTTAGTTTGGAACTTTACCCCTAGTCATCACCAACCACTATATTCTTCTCAGTAGACTTGGACAACAATGTCAAGTAGACAACGATTTTAAGATTTTGGATATGGCCGATGAGATTGAAGCGTCAGCCTCATTGGCCAACCATTAGCAGTACTAGTAGCCGACAAAGAAGAAGAATTTGAAGAAATTGAAGAGAAGATTGAGATAATGGACGAAGTTCGACGGAGTGGTATCTCCACTAGCCGATTACTACAACAACTTCATCAAGAAGGTAATCCAGTAGTTGGAACAATCCATGATCCAAGTGGTAGATTTGATTATTTAATGACTTATGGGACGTTAAAATCAAACGCCTAGTGAAGAAGACTCAACCAGTTGCTCAGATAGCATCGTTGTCGGTTGAGGCACCCAACACTACATCTACCACAAGATCTGCAGTTGAAGAAGAAGAATGGGTCGAGATAGAGGTCCCGATCAATGTGAAGGAGGAAGCAGCAAAAAGAAAAATATCACAAAAATAGCTTGTGATGGAGTTCTATAGAGCGGGTAATCCAGCTGTAACGGGTCTAGGTGAACATAGTGGCAAGTATGATTACTTAGTCTGCTATGGAGATCCATTAGTCAAGATGTGGGTTGTCAAAGGCAACGTGGACAAATACATTCATCGGCCAGAAGACCAAACAATTATCCCAACTGGTTGGGGTGTGGCAGAGGATGATAAACATGCACAATAAGAGACCGATGGGTGGAACTTACCAGAATGGCAAAGAGAAGAACAATATGAAGTTAGTAAGGTAGAGGTAAAAGCAAAGGGGAAGATGGCCAAGGGGAACCGTCGACAAGACAATAGAAGAAGATAGTAGAACCAGCTAATAAGGTGGTGTTTGACAAGCCACCAAAAGCAATGACACGCCACCTTCTCCCTTTCCACATTAAGCTCAAGATCAACGGGATACGAGTCAAAAAAATACTGATAGACACAGGCACAACAGTTAACGTCATGCCGATAAAGATGATGAAGCGGCTTGGCAAAATAGAGGCCGATTTAACTCCCGCAAGCATTACTTTAACAAGGTTCGGTGATATACCAGCAAGCTCAAAAGGCATCCTTCCTTTGGACATCAAGGTTGGCAGTATAATAAGAGCGACAACGTTCTTTATCATGGATTCACTGACAAGCTACAATGTACTAATTGGTCGAGACTGGATCCATGGTAGCAAATGTGTACCATCGTCCTTGCACCAGTGTCTGTTTCTGTGGAATGAAGAAGGGAAGGTAGAACATCTAATGGCCGATAATATGCATATAGTGCCGACACAAATGCAATGGAAGCATCATTCTACGACTGCAATTATGGACCCTTGTAGTTAATGAAAGTGAACGATTCTGTGAGGGTAGTATCCGAGAATTGTGAAGTGATCAAGAACTGTGTAGCTGAAATCCTTGAACCCGCGAGACCAACGTCCATGGTCTTTGGTTCAAAGTCTGGCAAATCAACGACCAACAGACTTCAAAAATGAACTCTCAAGAAGAAAAGAATCATGCCATTGTAGCGATCTTAAAAACCAAGTTAATGGCTTATCATTTGAAAACGTTCATAAAAGAGGATATGAACGAGATCGATTGTTGAAAAGAGATTCCCCAAGAAGAAGAAGAAGAAGAAGAAGAAGGAGAAGTTCTCTATGACAAACGTGGAAACATGCAAGCTCAAGACCCATTGGAGGAAGTAAACACTGGCGATGAATGAGACAATCGTCCAACATTCATCAGTAAACTCCTCGACCAAAATATAAGGTACGATTTAATTTCTATATTTCGTTCATATAAAAATTGTTTGCATGGGATTATGAAGAAATGCCTGGCTTAGATAAAAGTGTCATTGAACATGGGCTTCCTACTCGACCAAATTTTAAGCCATACAAGCAAGTGCCAAGGCGTTTTGCTCCAAATGTAATCCTAGAAATAAAAAAGGAAATTGAACGATTGCTAAATGTGAAGTTTATTAGAACAACAAGATATGTACAATGGTTGTCAAATATTGTACCTGTTTTGAAAAAAATTGGCAAAATTAGGATATGTGTTGACTTTAGGAATTTGAATTTAGCAACACCATAAGATGAATACCCTATGCCCTCAGTTGATAATTTGGTCGATTCAACTGCTGGATATGAGATTTATTCTTTTATAGATGGTTATTCAGGTTAAAATCAAATATATATCGCCGAGGATGACGTCGATAAAACAGCATTTAGATGTCTAGGAGCACTTGGAAGTTATGAAAGAGTAGTCATGCCTTTTGGATTAAAAAATACCGGTGCTACCTACCAGCGAGCGATGAACATGATCTTTCATGAGATGATTGGCTAGTTTATAGAGGTTTATGTCAATGATATTGTGGTTAAGACACCTATCATGACCGATCATTTTAGCCAATTAGTTAAAACTTTCAAAAGAATGAGAGAATACAAGTTAAAACTAAATCCCTTAAAAATGCACATTTGGAGTACACGCAGGAAACTTCCTTGGTTTCATCGTTCACCAGCGTGGCATTGAATTAGACAAAAACAAAGCAAAATGAATTATAGATGCCAAACCACCAACTACTAAGAAGGGACTGCAAAAGTTTCTCGGCCACGTGAATTTTTTAAGACAGTTTATTTCCAATTGCGCAGGAAAAACACAAGCCTTCTCATCGTTCTTGAGGCTGAAGAGTGAGGATGACTTCGTCTGAGAAGAACAACATCAAAGAGCATTTGAATGCTTGAAGAATTATCTCGCAACGCCACCAGTCATGGTGTCACCAAGAATGGGTGATCCATTGAAGCTGTATATCGCTGCAGAAGACCGATCGATAGGAGGTCTCTTCGCGCAAGATGGCAAAACCGGAGTAGAGAGAGCAATTTATTATCCAAGTAGACAGTTGTTGGCTTATGAACAATAGTACTTGGTCATAGAAAAATTATGTTTGGCCTTATATTTCATGTGCACTAAATTAAGAACTTATTTAAAGCATGTGACTATCTATCTTGTATCCAAGTTCAATATAATGAAATTCTTGTTCTCTCACCCAATTTTACATCAGCGTATTGGATATTGGGTTTAAACTCTCGCTAAATTTGATATACAATTTTCTTCTCAAAAAGCGGTAAAAGGCCAAGCATTGGTCAATTTTCTCGCAAATCATCCTTGCATAGATATACCAAAAGAGTTGGAACAAGTGATAAACATCATAGCAATCACCCCTTGGATGATATACTTTGATGATTCTAAAACAGTTTAGGGTGCATGTCACGCCCCGACCTAGAAAACCAACCCAAGCTTTTGTCCCAACCAGTGGCTACTCCCAATGCCACACCCGACTTCAGTCTCAAGCCAACACGACTGCACGGGGAGGAGTCACAAGGGGGAAACACCCAGCATCACAAGAAAACCACGAGCCGCAAGACACTCCGAAAGCTAAAGGCTGAAGCTGCAAGTTGAAATATGGAAGAAGACGGCTCTGAAACGGTTACTGTTGAAGCTGCTCTCTTCTCAAAAGAGCGTGAAATTCTGGTAAGACTAGTTGCTGCCTCGTCTCCGACAAGGCTCTGTCTGGAATCTGAATTTCTTCGCGTCTACCCCAGGTACCTGTCCCAACTGAGGTATCAACCCACTGCTCTGCCCCACGCCGTGCGTCACGCCCGACTGCTCTGCGGTAAGCGCCTCGAATGGTACGTAAGTCTGGACTAACGACTGGTGAAGTAAACGAACTCCATCAAAGCAACGTACTCCTCCAGCTGCCTGCTGCATCGAGGAAACATGCCCTAAGCATGTCCTCCGAGATTTGGATTGTCCTTTCTGAGTCCTCGGTAATCTGGTGATGACATCCGCCACGCTATGCTTCCACTTTCACTAACACTGGAAAAGCTGCAACGGGTCTGCTATCTGCTGATGCTCCGCCTTCACCTCCTGACAGGTGAAGTAGTGGGGACAAACTTTGCATCTCGTGCTACCAGCGCTGATGTCGGTCACGATATACCACCATGCCTTCGAGGTGGCCAACAAGGGAAACGAGTAGAATGCTTGAACGCCATCATTGCACAACTCTGGAATTGAGGCTCGGCCTCTGAAGCACAACCTACTGCCTACTGACGCTGTCTGACTCTTATCCACACGCTGGGCATCAATCTGGGCACGGACCTGCGTAACATTCGTGTCGTTGCTTCACATCACCATCACTCTGGACTGACATACTGACATCTTCTGAGTGGTAATGAGTGTTGTCTAAAATGAAAGGTCAAATACCTAAAAAGTCGATACCGTTCTAGCAACTACCAGTTGCTATCACCCTTAAGGCACTGACGTCTTGACTTTAAGGCAAGGAGGTCCGACCTTCTGGTCACTCTGGTCAATGGTCCCGCGGTCCTGGAGATGCTTATGTCGAATCTTGAATACAGTCTTCGATCTCTGCCGTCACATATCTGCTTCGAGCTCAGCTGGATCAACTAATCTGCATGCCACTGACACAATCCGTATCTCATACTGAAAGCTGTCTTTGGGATGTCGTAATCCCGAATCCTTATCTGGTTGTAGATGGTGCGAAGTCCAACCTACGAGAAGGTCGATGAAACTTTGAGCTAACAAGCATCTCATCGATGAACAACAACGGGTACGTATTCCTCGGAGAACAAAAGGTTCGGGGACAGCCTGCTGATGTGACTGCTGAAGCTGCTGAGACGGCGGAAGCTACAATATGCGGTCTAGCTGCTCATGGTCCGGAAATGCGAACACACGTCCTTGACGGTCACCTCTGCCCCAAATACAGACCAGCCTACTTGGCCCTAAGGTCTCTGCGACGCGTTCACTGAAGACACTGGCTGAATCACCCCAAATGAACCTCGAGTCCAAACTCGGCAATCCCGCGAAGGCGGAATCTCCTGGTAGCTCCTCAAAAGGACAGCTGCACAAACAACAACACGAGGGAAACCTGCTCTCCCGAGCACCCTCAAAAACAAAAAAAGGGAGAAGTTCACCACAGACTGGTGAACAACCTCAGCTCTCGACAACTAGAAGACGCGCCAACCCACGACCTTCAACGAGAGCAAAACAATGCCATCAGGTGTACCTCCAACACCTTCCCACGACCAACAAACACAACTCGGTGCACGACCAACCAGCGCAAACCAAGGAAGCCGTCGAACCCCAACGTGTCCCACACGTGAGCGACGGACACCTAGAGGTCCGGTTCATGTCTTGGCATATTAATCATATCACCAATTGGCCGGCAATATAAATTTGCTTACACATTAGCATAGCTATGCACAAATAATCAGACCGAGTATGAGGCATTAATCATCGGCCTAGAGATACTATTGGACTTGGGAGTGAACGATGTGAGAATAAAAGGTGATACCCAATTAGTCATAAATCACATACTTGGTTCATATAAATGCCAGAGCAATATTTTAATCTCATTTCATCAAATCGCTCTACATTCACTAAAGCGTTTTAACGATTTAGAAATAGAATTTGTGCCAAGGTTACAGAACGATGAGGCCAATACATTGGCCCAAATAGCCTCTGGATATAAAATAATAAAACACTTGGGGGGCATTGCCGATTTTACACATGGTAGAATCTGCTTGGCTACAGAGCGATCATCTCAGCCCTTAGAATTTGGTCAAGTAAATGACCAACATGATTGGTGTAGCTCTATAATTACCTTTTTACAAAACCCATCGCTCAAAGCTGATCGAAAGGTTCGTCTAAAAGTAATTCATTATTTATTACAAATTAGCAGCTTATACAAACGTCGGCCAGATGGACTCTTATTAAGATATCTAAGTCCAGATGAAGCTAAAATAATAATGAGCAAAATCCATGATGGTGTTTGTGGTGCACAACAATTTGGCTTTAAAATACGCTGGCTAATCCTACGCAATGGCTATTACTGGCCGCGCATGGGGTAGGAATGTGCCAGGTATGCAAAAGCATGTGAAGCTTGACAAAAGCATGGTCCTTTGCAACGAACACCAACAAGTAACTTATCGATCATAGTCAAACCTTTGGCCATTTAGATGTTGGGCGATTGATATCATTCGAAAAATACACCCCCCGTCGTCCATGTTGTATAAGTTTGTTATTGTGGCAACATATTATTTTACAAAATGGGTAGATGCCATCCCATTAAAAACAATGTATGATGATCAAGTTATAAATTTTATACGGGAACATATTATATGTGGATTTGGCATCCCACAAACAACAGTGTCTGATCAAGGAACAATGTTTGTTAATGCTAGAGTAAAAAGTTTTTTGGTCGAATACAAAATTAATATGACAAACTCTACACATTATTACGCCCAATCAAATGGACAAGCTGAAGCGTCCAACAAGATGATTAAATCCATTATAAAAAAGATGATGGAAGATAATCTAAGGCAGTGACATGAAGGATTGTTAGGAGCATTATGGGAACACATGACTACACCAAAGTCAAGTACCAAAGTTACACCTTTTCAATTAGTATATGGCCAAGAGGCAGTTTTACCTGCTGAAATAAATGTCCTATCGCCAAGAGTTTTATGACAAGATGATATGACTAATGAAGAATATCAAGAAGTTTTAATGTACAATCTTTTAGAGCTCGATGAATAATGAACTAATGCTTTAGAAAACATTAAAAGACAAAAATTGAAAATGGCCAATGTATATAACAGGAAAGTTTTAGCAAAAAATTTCAATGAAGGTGACTTGCAATGGAAAACGATCTTACCTGTAGATCGAAGTGACTCTAAATATGAAAAATGGTGGCCCAATTGGGAAGGACCATTTTTGGTCGACCAAGTATTGCCAAATGAATCATATCAATTAAGGACCATTGACGGTGGGTTACACCGAGCGATGATAAATGGTAGGCTAAACTTCATATTTGGTACCTTTAAAATATGTGAGTTACCACTTGAGTATATGAGCTTTTCTATTTACAAAATTGGTACCTCAAGTACCTTAACTTACCGATATAATACCTATCGTCAGCTGCCGTTATCCTGGTATTCCGTTCACGTGATATCACGTGAGCGGTTTTGATGGGTTACCACTTGAGTACCTATCGGCTCAATTACATATTTGGTAACTGTAAAATATATGAGTTACCACTTGAGTACTTGAGCTTTTCTAACACTAGTCATGTGACCAGTTTTCCGTTAGGATTTTGATGCCATTCGAGCGTCTGATCAAATTGTTACAGTATTGATACTTGAGGTACCAATTTTGTAAATAAAAAAGCTCATGTACTTAAGTGGTAACTCACATATTTTACATGTACCAAATATGAAATTTAACGTAAATGGTAAGTACCTTAAGAAGTACTAGTCATCAATGTAAAAGAAAGCAAGACAACATGGAAGTTAGGAAAAAACATTCAGATACTGGACGATTGCAATTAAGATTATAAGGTAAAATTAGAGTATCGTTAATCATCATCATGAAATTACAAAGTCATATATTTAAAGAGAGATTTTGGGCTATGCAAGCAATTTTTTCTCTAAATGCTTGACGACGTTGCTTGTTCTTCACTTGGTTTGACGATCTCTCAAGGAATCAGCTTCTAGCTCACCATATTTTTGAATCATTTTATTGCTCTCCTCAACCAGTTGAGTGTTCTTGTTAACCAAGTAGTTTCTTTGGGTCGTGAATTGGGAGATTTGAGCCTCCAAATCTTTGATTTGTCCTTTATGTTTGGAAATTTCTGATTCCTTTTCGCCGATAACACCTATGGCTTTAGAGAGTTCCTCGATATTCTTGTCGATCATGTTTTTTATATGGGCTTGTCTCTCTTGGCGTTCCCCAGCCAAGATGATCTCATTAACCAACGTCTTTTGTTTAGCGTCAAAGCTATTGATCTTTATCCTTATACTTTGAATATCATCCATCACTAGGCGTAAGACCTAAAGACTCAAGATCGATAGTGCGAAAGAAGACCGTCACCTTCTCAAGTTGGTCATAGTCTGATTTTGAAAGATCTTCCTCGGGTGGTTTGTCTAGAATGATCAAGCAATCAACCAAGGCTCATCTAATTTCCTGATGTTGACCCCTTTGAACAATTTCATGATCAACAACTGTCACGCCCCACCCCAATTAAATACAAAATATCTCAAAGATTACTCAAAAATTCGGCATGACCCTTGAGCACGGGCATGTGAAATCACAATTTACAACATGTTCACTAAATATACACAATTGGACATACAATCCACCATAATTTAAAACAATTACAATCCCAGTGGACACTTTCACCCCATACATGCATCACATTTTCATTCAATCCTTCATGTACATAGGATTATATTCATCAAATACATAATTTAGCCACGAGACTGTAATATATAAATTTTCCCAATTTCTAACATATACAAAACATCAAATACACAAATTGAGAATTAAGGTAGAGTACGAAATAAATTTGAGATACAACCCACATCTCTCCACCTACTACAAAGCTAACTCTCAATCAATAAACACAAACTGACGCCTCGTCACTGCTGACCACCTCCCTGGGGTGTACTGGCCTCGGGCCTACGTCCTGCATAAGAAAAACCCAAGGAAAATTAGCTCGAAAGCCAAGTATGAGTCACTTGATGACAATCTAGGACACTAGAGTACACCAACCTATCCTAGTATACTGTCAAAATATGGTCTGGCTAGTATGGGTAAGTCTTACATGCACAAATGCCGCGTCCAACCGTCAACGCTAGCCCATACCCCTCTAGACACTATACCCGGCCCTAGTATATTAGTATAGGTACAACATCCTATACACCCACCTATCCTAGTTTACTGATCCTAGTATGGTCTGGCTAATCTGGGTAAGTCTTACATGCACAGATGCCGCTCCTGAACGTCAATGCTCGCCTAGACCCCTATAGACTCTATAGCGGCCTCAATATACTAACATAGGCAACATCCTCAGTAATACCTCCTCAATAATACATCCTCAATAACACATCCTTAATAACAAATCCTCAAGTCAAATCAAAGTCCTCGATCAACATACGGAGATCAAAACCCATCCGTCAAGTCATCGACATAGTCCCTACACTCTGACTAGTCTAGCTACAGGACCTGACTAGACCCAACCACAATCTCTGTCCTAAGACAAGCCTGTCATTCCTAGCATGTATGCATAAACCAGATAACGTAATAATATATATGGTAATTCGTAAGATCTCATAAATGCATACAATAAAGAAATAACATAGCATAACATTCCATAACACAATTAAGCAAGTAGAGGGCTCAGCTAGCCCAACCGATCATAACATAGCATACAACCATCATCACAAGGTATAGCTATACAACATGGCATACAACACAACGTTGCATCACATATAAACATAACACATATATCCTAGTAGGAGGTAACTCCTACCTTAAAAGGCGATTGAAAAGGTGATTGACGTGAAATCCCTAAGCCCTGGGGTCCATGTCACACTCTGAACTCCGACGGCCGCCCACCTGATCGCCTAAAGCACAAGAATAAGGAAAGCGGTCAGGTAGGACTCCAAACACGGTTAAATCTACTAAAACCAGGTAGAGTTCGGAAAACCGGTCAAAACGACGTGAAAATCAACAAAATCAGATGCCGGCAATCCGCACGCCTGGGAATGCACGACGACTCCGCCCACGGGTGGACACCCCGGCGTTCCCAACATGGCATCGCGGCTCGACCATGCCGCGGCTACAAATTGTCGCGCCAGCGACAGAATCTGTCATGGTTGCAACGGATTCCGCCGCGGTTGCAACGGATTCTGCCGCACCTGCGATGGACTCTGCCGCACAAGTGCCAAAATCTGCCGCATCGACGTCGCATCTGCGATGACCCAGCCCCGGTAACACGCACCCCTCCGCTAAGAAGGGCCACCGGAGCTTCGCTAGAGGTCCACTGAACACGTGCTTAATCGCTGGACAGTCAGCACGGCGAAGAGGCCAGGGAGCTTCTTGCTGGCTCTAGCACCAGACCCCGAGGAAGATCAATGGCCACGGCCAGAGGATGGCCGGCCAGATCTTCGCCAGAATCCATGGCAGGGAGGGGAAGCAAGCTTCCCGCTGGCATGGGAAAATGCCCAAACAAGGCTCAGAGAGATGCCCCAGACCATGGGAGTCCTTCCTTCAGTGTTGCAGTCATCGAGGGAGGTCCCAGACGTTGTCCACGGCCTCTTCTCCGGTGACCCATCACCGGTAATCGCGAAGCCCCACAAAAACCCACCGGAAAAGCCCAGAAAAAGAAGAGATCGGAGGGGAAAAGAAGAGATTAGCTCACCTGAGCCAAAAAGGAGACAAAATCCGGCGAACACCTCGCCGGATCTTTTCTTTTTCCAACGATCTCCATCTCTCGTCCCGGTTTTCTTCCTCCTTTCTTCCCTTCCTTCTCCGGCGCCGGCGATCCCTCTTCCTCCTCCCACTCCCTCTCACTTCCCCCTACTCTCTCTCCCAATCACTCTCTCTCTCTCGGGTCCGGCTAGGTGAGGTGTGATGATGATGAGAGAGAGAAAAATATTGGGGGAGAGAAGGTCAGTCGAGTGGGTTGGGAGTTTTGCAGAAAACCCCCTGTAAAATTCCAAATTAGACGAAAACCCCTCAAATTTACATAAAAGCCCAGAAAATTTACACTTAGACCCTTACAACAACTGGCATTTTCCTAGACTGTGTGGTTCACCAGGATTCAGAGATCGTGTGAATGACGTCAACTAGCCGCGCCATATCGCCCTGAAGTAAATAATGATAATGATTAAAAGAATGATTACGAATCATTATCGATAAAGTCATAGCATCTAGCAATGCAAGTTAGTTCTTACTTCTTTTGAAACTGAGCTAGATGGATGCACAAGCGATGGAGTAGTAGATAATGAGGCCAGCGTCATAGTAGTGGATGAGACTACTAGAGTGCTATCGACTGTTGCTTTTTCTGGCACAGGTGGAATTGATGTTGGTACAGTGGAAACTGGAGTCATAGTAGTAGTAACTACTAGAGTGCGCTCGAGCATCGTCCTTTTCGGTACACCAGTAATTGGTTTTGATGTTGATGCAATAGTTGGTACTTCCGTTGTTAAGACAGTAGGGGGTGTAGTAGTACTTCACTCAGCAGCACTGACCGATGATACCAGAATAAGAGACTTCTCGGCCAAATTATGAAAGGCCGATGCATAAGGAGAAGCTGTTATAGATGATAATCAAATATCACTAAGATCTCGTAAAAAGCTATACAGACCTTGAACGGGCATCTCACTAGCTAGTAAATGACAAACCTTGTTTAGATGAGGTTGAGTTTAGAAAATCAAAGATATCATTGTCATCCTCAATATCTCCTTCATCCCCTTCATCCCGTCTAGTTCATTTATTGATAGATTTAGTTTTCTTTGAGTCCTGCAAATATAAAGATAAGAAGAGGTCGATAAATCGATCATAAAAAAGGCATAATTAATTATACTTTTGTCTCTCTTTGGGAGAGGTGTTTGAATCTGCCCTTGGAACATATTTGTTCCACAATAGGGAGAGGGGTTGTGGTCAATTTTTCTTTTGTACAACTCTTCTCAAGTTGGCCAACTACAATTGGAGGGTCCTCCACCGTTTCGGAAGTAGTTACATCGACTACACTTGAAGGATCACATACAACAAGACTTGGGGACGATGATAAATATAAGGATTTGGGTGTACTCGATGGTACTTCTATTGTAGCCCTGAAGACAGAAATGCCAAGTGTCAAGAAAAGGAATATGAAGAAAATAAGGGAAATAAATGAGATACTCACTTGGTTGGAGTAGATTGGCTACTTGGCTGACTAATAGGAGATCCAGTCTCTTTTTCTACGATCGGAGATATGTGAATTGGTTTTGCCTGAGACGAAGTCTCCTCACTAGACTTTTTCCCACGACTCTGTTTGGGTGGAGTGTTGTCCTCTTCATCGGAACCTATCGACCAATTTATTGTTTAGGATAACGGACGATATTCCCAACCCTCCATGATGATTGGATCAACCTCGGCCGTCGGTTCAAATGCAGAAAGCTTGAACCTCTTTAAAAGAACGATCTCCCTTTTCTCCACGCAAATCTCCCGATCGATGTCAGAAAAGTTGCATCAACCCCTAGCAACTATATTGAAGCTAAATAATGGAGGCACTGGCCAAGCTTGTTTTAGGCCGAATTGGCGAGCGACGAAGTTTAGAGCATACATTTTCACTCCACAGTTGTTGTTGGCCTTACCCCACACCATATCAAAATGCAAGTCACGACCGACAAGAAAACGAGCCTTATTCTCTTCTCTTCAGAATCCAAGTTTGAGGAAAGATCAAGCAATGGGCGAAGGGATGCTGGGTGGGAATTAGGATGAAAAGGTCGATAAGAAGAAAAGGTGGACAAAGTATAAAAATAATCAAAAACTCATCGGAAAGATTTGGGCATGAACGACAAGGAAATATACAAATGCCCTTGAGTTCTTCCCGATGACGATGATGGTGTGAGATGAAGCTCGGGGAAATAGGCTCTAAGCCATAATTGGGCAATCCAAAGAGGACCAAAACTAGTTAATCCACCACCCTCTCTCAATTGATCGAGACTCAAATAAATTCCTTTATAGATAGCCAACAAAATAAAGGAAGAAAGAGAAACAACTTGCTTTCCAACGGCGATTCCTTGGGCAAGTTTAATATATCCTTTAACTGGTCATTTAGCAGGAAGACAAAGAACGTATTTACAAAGCCAATAATATATAAACGCTAAACGTTCACAAGAGTTTAAAGGAAAATCAGTCTATTTCAAATTTGCATAAGCATTAATAAAACACCGTAGTTCTTATCGGTTTCAAAGAATATGTCATGGCCTTGAGATAACTCCATGTTGGCCGATACAAGTGTGTCAAGTGGAGAAAGACCGGTCAAAAGTGAAATATCCAGCAAAGTAATAGTGGGTGTGCCAAAAGGGAAAAAAAATTGTTGTAATCCATCGACCAAAAAAGGAACGACGAGATGAGCAAGTTAGGGTCTTGATTGGGAATCCTAGTGTTCAAGTCTAAGAGATCTAATACACTAGCATCAGAAAAAAAAAGAAAAAGAAAATTGATTCAAGATGATATATCATCCTTCTTTGCCACTCAAGGAATTTATCATCGGTTAAAGGCCATGGAGAAATAGGACTCTTTGATGACAGAGCAGAATGATCCAATTTTTGAGAAAAAGGCGAATTGCCAAAAAGTGGGAAGGAATTCAAAATAACCATGGTATCGGGTGCAAGGGAAGGAATGGTCTCAGAAATGAAATAAGGACCAAGAATAAATGACCTGAAATCAGAAGCACCACCCCAAGCTAGATATCCACTCCGTACTTCGTCCGACTTCATCACCTCATTAAACTTTGCATAGGCTGCATTCACTTCTTTTTGGACGGTGTCATCGGCCTTAATTTCACGAACCATGGTGATTAATGGAGAAATAGACACTGGAATGGAGAAGAGAACTAAGATGCCACCGCAATGGAAGGTTGAGGAAATAAAACTCTAGCGGCCGCGAGAAGATGATAAGGGAAGTAAAAGTTCTCTCTAAGTCAAAGATATGGTTTAAATAAAGAACTTTTGACGTCGCATTAAATGTGGGATCCGAAAAGGATTGGATAGAGAGTATAAGCGGCACAACAATACGACACGTAGAGATACGGTCAAATCCCATAAAGTTGTGATGATTAGGTTTCAACAAATAAGGAAAATGGTCAAATCGCGTAAGATACGGTCACCTCGTCATTAAGGAAGAATTCCTCGATCACCGTATGGGGGTAAAATGTTAGCCAGAATAATGGCTAACCAATCCAAGATCGACACGTAGAGATCTGACCGATGATTTATCTATTCAATGTTCTGAGCGATCAATCCAAATGGTTGATTAAATGTTTGATGTGCTAGGAGGAGCATCGGCCAAATGCAATGGATATGTTTGCAAAGATGAGTTATCGACCAAGGGCAATTGTGAGGCATGCAAAGAAACACCATCGACCGGGTATAATTGGGATGCATGTAATAAAGGATCATTGACCAAACTGAAGGTGGGGAAGCGGTTATGGCGCGGTTATGGCGCGGTTATGACACAATCTCATTTAATTGCGCCACAATCAACCCAAGCGAGAACGGTTATTAGCGCTAGTAGGATATAAATAGTTTTCTTTTCACTGTGTACTCTCTCCAAGACTCTTGTAACCATACTATGTGCTTAGATTTCCATTACGTTCCTGTTCTACTTGTAAGTTTATTAGATTAATGAAGATCATTTATGTTCTTCTTTTATGGCTTTCTTAGATTAGTTTTAGTTATTGCAGCCTTATGATCTAGTTCTTTATAGTAGATTAATTTAGGGCTATTGTAGGTTTAATCTCGCTTTTCTTTGGATTTAGTGTCTTTAGGATGATCTTTATCGTTTTATAGATTTAATTAGTTGCTTTAAATAGGTTTATCGTTTCAAGTAGAATAATTTAGACTTAAATTAGGATTCATTTAAGTTTATCCGCAATCCTATCTATAATTATCCCTTTTAAGAGATTTTAAATAGGATTTGACTGTATTTTCAATTAATTTGACACATCCGTTCGAACTGAGTTCGAAGGAGTTGAGTCTTTGCACACCTCTGATCTTTGACATTTTGATCATTTTGACTTGGCCGGTCAACGGCAAGATTTCCACATCAATAATTACCATATCCAAGAAACTTTCCAAGGAAGTGATTACTTAAAGTCCAAAAACATCACCAAGTATATATTCGTAAAGGTTTTGTTTTATTTCGAATCAGAAAACATCTCCCATGTGTACATTATTCATGCTCTTGGAGTTGCTGAATTGATCACTATAAAGCATTCACTCATCTTATATAAAGTAACTATTAGATCCTCAATTGCAACCTCCAGGGCTGAAACCAACTTTCATGTTCGGAATATCGTAAACCACATTGAACTTTTGCTGCTGAGCGTTTCCGAGAACGCCCAAATCAGTCGCTGCATTGTTTCTTGCAAATGCTAGGCAAGCCTTTGAAGGCTGAAGCGGATATAGTATCCCTGCGATGTCCAGATTCAATGACAACCCTCCATCGAACTGCAAAGTTATGGTTGGCACCGACACATTGGTAAAGCCCGAAAGATCATAGCAAGTGTCGAGTAACGGATCCCCTGGAGCTTTAGGATACTTGTGCATGGCCTGACGAAATGCCGAGCGTAAGGCCAAGTAGGCGATCGGTGGCAGGCGGGTAATGACTGTGCCGGAGTCAATGATGGTGCCTGCAGTTGAGAACTCAGTCGGTGGTATTGGTAATAACTTCCCGCCGACGAGTATCCCCAGTAGATTGAGAAAGTAAAATGATGGCAACGTGGGTACTGTCAGCAAATTAGGACCACTGCTTAATTACATTGCATGATCAGTACCTAGCTAGCTATATATATACCTCAAGTAGGCAAAGACCAAAGTAATTAAAGCCCATCAATGGAGATGGACAAAGATAGCAACAAGAAGCACTTCATTCTGGTGCATGGCGCGTGCCACGGCGCATGGTGCTGGTACAAGCTCGCCGCGCTTCTGGAGAAGGCCGGCCACAAGGCCACCGCTGTAGACCTTGCCGGATGCGGGAACCATCCCAAGCAGCTCGAGGAGGTGCGGTCCATCCACGACTACGCGCAGCCTCTGATGGAGGAGATGGCTGTGCTGCCTTCCGATGAGAAGGTGGTCCTTGTGGGCCATAGCTACGGCGGATTAGTCATTTCCCTGGCCATGGAGGCCTTCCCAGAAAAGGTCTCGGCCGCCGTGTTTGCCACGGCGTTCATGCCAGTGCCGGACTTACCTGGCTTAGAGATTTTCGGTGAGGTATGAATTGTGAATTTTCCACATGGGTGGCTTTGTATTTAGTTAATCCTTTGGATTTGGGCTTATTTCTGATGCTGGTAGTGTGTTCATGTATGCATGTAGCTCTTTCGAAGAACATCGTTATCGCCCGGTTTCTTCATGGATTCAATGTTTGGATTCGATAAAGGACCAGAAAATGCTCCAACGACAGTGTTGTTTGGAACTGAGTGCCTTGCTTCTAAGATGTATCAAAATTGTCCGGCGGAGGTGAGTGAATCTATCAGTAGGGTGGTGGGTGAGTCTATTCAGTAGGGTGGTGGGTGAGTCTAAATAGATACCCATCGCTTGGATATATGCATGTCGTGCTTTTGCTGATGGTGAAGGGATGGACCAGTACTGTATATCTCTTCCAAACACCATGCCATCCATCTCTAACTCCATGTTCTACCATACATCAGGATTTCAAGTTGGCAACCATGTTAATCAGGCCTTCAAAGTTTTTCACAGAAGAACTGGAAGATACATCCATGTTCACCGAGGAGAAATTTGGATGTGTCTCTCGAGTTTACATCGTGTGCAGAGACGACAAGGTTATCGAGGAGGATTTCCAGCGATGGAATATAAGCTGCCAGAAAGCCTCTGGATGCGAAGTCATGGAGATTGAAGGCTCTGATCACATGGTCATGATGTCGAAACCTCATCAATTACTCGATTGTCTATTGGTGGTCGCAAAGAATCATGTTTGATTTCTTTCTATTGCTCCATAATTTCTTTTTGTTAATTAAATCGAGTCTTTTATCCTGATGAATTCAAGACCTCATGCTTGAGGTCACAAGCCGTGACCGTACGTGACACCACCAGTCCATAGTTTCTAGTTGATACAATTGGAAGATTGTTCACTATGCTTCGCCTGATTGTAACATTGATCACCGAAGTCATGTGAATCATTCATCTCTCAACATATATGCACAACGCAACTTCATGATGGCACTCATGATCAGAAACTTCATATGATACGGATCTATGAATGATAAAGATGTTAATGAGAACCTCCCTTGTTTCTACATGCGAGTTTTGACATATAGGAAAATGCTAACCTTTCATGTGGTAAGAGAAGAAAATATCCAGCCAAGTTGGCTATTAGTCCCACCTATATAAATGGGCCAACGTACCATGTACATTGATAATTAATTAAGCAGAGTTTTGATTTGGGTACATGCCACGTAGGCATGTACCCAAATCACCACCGTTGGATTGAACCGGGCACGCATCCTAGTCAATCCAACGGTGGAGATTCGTGTACATGGGTACATCTCATGTACACGAATCTTTTTCCAAACAAGAAAGAGAGATAGAGAGAGTGAGGTAGAGAGAGAGAGTGAGGTAGAGAGAGGATAAAGAGGGAGGCCCTGCATGCCACCTATTGGGTGCATGTACCCCAATCAAAGCTCAATAATAAATCCTACTCTACTACACCGAAACCTATAAGCAACCTGACATCGACACAACGCTGATGACAACGATCTCTATATATCTAGGCCTGGATTCGCAAATCCTACTGTACTATGCCGAAACCTACAAGGAATCCTGATTGTTACTGGGATACTGTTGTTTAAACCGACAATGGTCCAACTTAGTTTTAATATTAAAATAAAAAACATGATAAGATTCAAACTCTTTTAAACACTTAGTTCGAACGGAGGTGTTTATTTAAATGGAAAAAAAAATCAAGCTTAATTAAACTAAATTAAATAGAATGACAATAAAGAGAACTGAATGTAAGTCTAGATTATGCTTTAAAAAGAATCTAAATTAATCTAAAATTATCTTAACTAACTAATTAAACTAGATGAATTAAAACAGTAACCGGAAAGATAAAGAATATAAACTACTTATTTTAACCTAATTAAATCTAAATTATCTCTAAATTAAACCTACAATCGGAAAGAAAAGAAACATCATTAATAAAACTAGTTTAACTTAATCGGAGAGTTAATCTAAACTAATTAAACCTATATTACACTAAGTTGAACTACCGGAAAGAACAAAAACGGAAAACCCATAATCCTAAATTAAACTACCAGAAAGAACGGAAATGAAAACCATTAAACCGATCATATTAACTACATTATCCTAAGAAAGCGATAAGAAGAACAATAATCCAACTAAAGATCTTCATTAATAAAAACTTACAAGTACAAAAGAAACGCATGAATCCATGCTCATGGCAGGTTACAAGAGTGTCAGGCTTCGTTCACAGTGGTGAAAAGACTATTTATATCTAAAGACCTAATAATTGCTCCCACATTGAGTGGTAATGGCGTAAATGAAGGGGATCGTGCGCTAACTGCGTCACAACAGCTTCTCCCACGTTCTGTTCTGGTTTGGAGAGTACACGTGATCGATGCTTCTTCATTGCACACGTCATGATTACGTTGGATTACTTATCATTCCTTGTCCACGTCATACTTGCATGTGTTTTATGACCTTAATTGACACATGTTTTACATGCTTCTGGACGATGGCTTCAATTGGCTTAATTGCTTCGTCATGACTTTTGGTCGATCATCGTTCTTTGCTTGCTTCATGTTTGTCTTAGGACGATGATTTGGTTTCTTGCTTTATGAATGATGCTCCACCCTTACAGAAAGATATATGATCGTTCATTTGGCCGATGGGACAACGTACTCATCGCTCATCAGTCATTGTTATTTTGCTTACATGTCTGTCATTAAATGTTTAGCCATTATTTTGGCTAACAAACACATCTCACAAAATCCGAGTCCCGTCTTAGAAGAATGACATGAATTCGCTATTGCATGCCTTGAAATAGCATGCCCCCCCCCCCCCCCCCCCCATTATTTTCTTCCCCTTTCATCAACATGATTGGCGAGTGGATTAAGACATATGTGGATATCTATCTCTATCGGATTTTGAAATTGTTGCCATGACTAGTGATTATTTTCTCCCCTTTCATCAACATGATTGGCGAGTGGATTAAGACATATGTGGATATCTATCTCTATCAGATTTTGAAATTGTTGCCATGACTAGTGATTATTTTCTCTCCTTTCATCAACATGATTGGAGAGTGGATTAAGACATATGTGGATATCTATCTCTATCGGAGTTTGAAATTGTTGTCGTGACTTTTCTTTATTTCCTGGATGCTGATTCTTTGAAAAGACTACATCTTGTTCCTCACTATCTTTAGCGACTTTGGATCTCATAATGTGTAGCCAATTTCATCGTATGCACAGTCCATGAATATGTAGAGCTTTGATTTCTGTTCTATCTTGGCTCTGTCCTTTTTCGGTATGTGAACTAAGGCTTGCAGTGGTGGTGGAGGATAGAGCCAAGCTTTGCAGAAGTCAAAGCTATTCCATTTAAATAACCCTAGATCACTGGTGTTTGAGAAGAGGGACCGCAGTTGGGTCGGCTTATTTTTCGCCAGGTTAGAGAATTTCGTCTCTCCTCTCACCCAAAAGGCCCCATTCCCCCTGCCCCTCCCTTGAGCACTCTCCGCTTCTTGAAGCGCAGAGACCCGGTTACTTAACAAAACACTGAGTAGTTTTTTTTAGCTATTAGTGGTTCTACCTTTTTACGCGAGCTCCCAGCTTCCTAAGACAAGAACACCCGGTTACTCAGTAGATCACCTAATAGTCGTTTAGACACAGCTTAATCAAGCTCCATAACTTTTTCTTCCTTTTTTTCCTTTTTTTTTCTGCATGCAATACTCAACACTAGCTAATGCTGAAATCATGGTCTAGATTGACAATAACATGCTCATTCCTCTGGTGAGTATAATCGCCACTGCACAGAAAGTGTTTGTGTGTGACTCACATAATGTTCTACCTTCAGGTTATCACGTATGCAATCAATGTATAGGCCAATCCATATGAAAGCAGCATGTATAATAAGCATAAAAATTTCAGCTCATGTACAATTTAACACTATTATACCCACAAGGTAGCATGAATACGGTCATGAATGTCTACACCCCCCAACCTGAAATTAACATTGTCCTCAATGTGTGCATCGTAAAGAATAACATACGTAGGAGGTGGCTATCCAAATTTCCATAGAAAGAAGAGACAAGATAATGTAAATAAGAAAGAGGTCACCTGATAGAGTAGCGAACATCTCCTCAAGGATCCTCGGGGTGGCTGAAATCCTAAAAGAACAACAAAAGAGAAAACATAAAACTAAAAATTGAAACTTAAAAAAAAAACCGGTTGCCTTGGTGGGTTGCCTCCCACCCAGCGCTTTATTTAACGTCTAGGCAAGACATACTACAAAGCCTTAAGGTTCAGCTAGGTTTGTATGGCTGTAATGCTTCAAGCAGTGCGACGACCTCCTTTGCTCTCTTATAACTGTGCAAGTCATCCTTCGCCATCGTCAAATCCACTTCCAGTGTAGTCTTCACTTGCTCCTGCCTGAAATTAGAGAACACCAATGAATCTACAACATCTATTGAGAAGCACTCAGAAGAGTTTGAAGGATAGGACATAGACTCAAACACTTTAAATTCAACAGTTTCACCTAAAACTGTCATGCTAAGCTTACCATCTTTCACATTAATTATAGTTTCAGCTGTAGCTATGAATGGACGTCCCAGCAAAATAGGTAACTTTCTATCATTCAACGGTGCCTCATCCATATCCAAAATCACAAAATCAGCAGGGATAATTAACTTATCAACTTGTACTAAGATGTCTTCTACAATGCCTGATAGATATTTAATTGAACGATCTGCAAGTTATAGAGACATAGTAGTAGGTTTTAATTCACCCACATCTAACTGACGGAAAACGGAGTAATGTATCAAATTAACACTGGCTCCTAAATCAAGCATTGCCTCCCCTATTTTTGTATCACCAACAGTAATATTAATGTTAAAACTCCCTAGATCTTTAAGCTTGGGTGGAAGCTTCCTTTCTAGAACCGCGCTTGCCGTCTCTGTAACCATCACCTTTTCATGAGGTTCATACTTACGTTTAGAAGTACGTAGTTCCTTGAAGAACTTTGGAAAGGCTGGCATTTTCCTAATCATATCAGGCAATGGTAAGTTCACATTAACCTTAGATAGAATATCATAAAATTCAGAATAAGACTTATCCATTTGGGCTTTCTTCAGGCGGCCTGTAAAAGGAATTGGCGGCACATATGGTGGAGGAGTGTTGTGACGAACCTCCGTATTTGAAATTGCTCTCTTACCATGCTCAGAAGAAGATGTGGCCAGCGGTGGCCTCTTCGATGGCTCTTCCCTCTCGACTTCCTCAATTTTATCATCACTACACATATCAGTAACTTCAGAATTAATATTATTATCAATTATCTTATCTGAACGAAGAACAGTAACTGCGTTGGCTTGCTCAGGTTGGCTTGGAAATCTGCCTGGGACATAGGCTCGTACAACATCTGCAAGCTGTCACACTTGAACTTCCAACTTCCCAATGGATGCTGCAATATTCTTCAATTCTGCATCATGTCGAGCAATGGCTGAATCTTGTTGTTCCATCCTTGAGTCTACTTTCTGCATAAAAGCTAACATAGTCGCTTCCAAAGACGACTTAACAGGTGGGTTAGACTGATTAACAGTAGGCATACTAGCATTAGCAGTATTTTTCCATGAAAAATTCGGATGCTCCCTCCAACCAGGATTGTAAGTATCTGCATAAGGATCAAATCTAGGTCTCGGGTTATAAGCATTCATCAAATTAGCTTATTCTTGCACATATTCAGTAAATTCACAACCAGAAAGACATGAATCAAACCTATGACCAACAATATTGCAAATTGAATAAACCTCAGCCGGTTTGGCTTGTGTGGACATCATCGCGTCCATTTTCTTGTTTAGGAATTTGATCTGCCTTGCCAAATCGTCGTTCTGGTTCAACTCATAGATGCCTCTCGCCTTATTCCTTGTGTCCCTCTGTTGCGAGTTGGATCCTAGCATCTCATAAATTTCATATGCCTCTAGTGGTGTCCTTTTGAACATCGTTCCACCTGCAGCATTATCTGCCATAGTCTGACAAGAAAGATTTAGTCCATCATAGAAATATTGCATCTGATTTTCTAAAGAGTAATTATGATGGGGACATTGCATCAAAAGTATTTTAAATCTATCCCATGCTTCATGGAATGGTTCTCCATCAGATTGCTGAAAATTTGAAATTTACCTTCTCAAGTTGGTAGTCATAGCATGAGAATAAAATTTACTAACAAACTTGTTCTAAATTGCATCCCAAGTAGTTAGTGATCCAGGAGGCAACAACATCAGCCATCTCTTAGCTTTATCCTTCAGGGTGTAAGGAAAACATCGTATCCTCAGTTGATCTTTAGTAATGTCACCTAGAGGAAAAGTCTGAATAGTAGCATAATAATCTTTCACAAACGTTAGTGCATCTTCAGAAGGTAAATCATGAAATTCAGGAAGCATAGAAAAATGTAGATTTTTAAATTCATAATTCCTAGCTTCTGCAGGTAACGCAATGCACGAAGGTGAGGTAGAAATAGTAGGCCTCGCGTACTCCTCCAAAGGCCGTAAATTGTTATTAACCTCCATCTCCTCTTGTTCCTCCTCTTGAACTCCTAGATCTGATGTGGACATGTAGTCTTTGTTAGATCTCTTCTTCCAACCAACTTAATCTACTTTATCATTCAAGGACAACAACTTTTCTTTCCGTGATCAGCGACCTTGCATTCACTACTAATAACCTCTAATCAAATCCCCGGCAACGGCGCCAAAAACTTGATGAATAAATTTTATATCTCGCAAGTATAAGAATCGATGTGATCAATATAGCAGGAAGACGAGTATCGTACCCATAGAGATTTGTAAAGATTATTAGAGTGAAACGCTAAAAACAGAAAAGAAAGAAAATAAGGAAGCTAAAATAAGAAATATGAAGTATCAAAAATAGATGATCTAATAACGAAATAAGAAAACGATGGGAATATGATGGATGAATACTAAGGTTCCGATTTTACCATAACATTCTCATTCTATGCATTGAATCAATAAAATCTCAGTTTAATTCCAAGGGCTCGTTCTTCCGGTATGATGATCCGTTCGGCCGCGGTCTTCAGCAAGAACCCTCAATTAACCCTAGTTAATGAATCCATAGCTAAGGGTCAATCAAGAATCCATAAAGCTCTAAAGAACAATTATGAACTAAGAAGTGTCTTAGCTTGAACCCGGCTTCGACTAAATCTCATTCATTCATAGATCCTGCAAGATTAGGGAATGAACTCTCGCCCAATCTCACATAAAACAATCTATAATACTTCTATTGGCCAGATAAAGGTTTTTAAGATCTCAGTTACAATAATAAATGAAACAAGAAATATAAATAAATTAAATAAATATGATCCAATAACATAAAATGATTCAGTTAGGCTACATCGGTACCTTAGAGAAGAAACTAGCCATTCATGTTCATCATGAGGGCAACAAAACTAATGAAGAAATAAGATGAGGAAAAGAAAAGAAAACCAAGCCTGAAACCCGTCTCCTTTCCTCCAAACGCTGCCAAAAAGCCCCCCTCAAACCCTAAAAAGAGTCATATTTTATAGCATTAAGTGTCTCCATCAACGGATTAGATCCAAACCGTTGATTTTCTTCACAGGGACAGTAGGATCGATCCCTCCAGGAGTGTCGGATCGATCCCACTCATCAAAATCTTTAATTTCTGGCTACGCCCGAGTCGGATCGATCCCACTATAGGTGTCAGATCGATTGGACTGTAGGATGGATAGTAGGATCGATCTGACTGTGATCATCTGAAAAGCATAGGTTCTGTCAGGATTTAATTCCCGAGTCCGATCGATCCCACTTCAGGTGTGCGATCGATCGGACTCCCTGAGTATTTACTGTTTTGGCATCCAGACTGCACCATTGGTACTAAAATTGTCGTAACTTTCTCTAGAAAACTCGGAATCACGAACCGTAAAATTCTCCAGAAATTAGACTTCAAGAGCTTTCCAACCATAGATGGCACATCATCTGGTTCTTTATGAACAGGTACAGTTTAATCTTTCAAGTTGATCCATGTAATCTTTTCAGCTTCTTTGCTCCTTTTTCCTGCATTTTCCAAACAACTATGTGAAGCAACATATAGATATAAAAATAGTAATAAAGATGTTGAATAAGGATAATAATCTAGCAATTGAGATGATTATAAGACTGTTCAAAGTGCACTTTCATGCACTCATCAGATCCGGTCTCGACCATCCGCTCAGAGTCTTGGTGTGGCTTGTTTCCTGGATGGTGATTCTTCTCCGGCATGCATGGACTTGGGGGCTCGAGGGCGAGCTACATCAATCGTTGAGGGGGAGTGATGCAGGACAAGAAGCCGAGCAAGTTGACCCTGCCGAGGAGGCTGAACCGGCGAGGGTCCCAAGGCGGTCGGAACACATCCGGTTTCTGTCAGTCCGGATCAGGTCTCCGGATGACCGTAGCTGTCGGATGGGCGTAACTTTTGATCACGGTGTCTGATCGGGACGTATGAGGTGTCAAAACGACTGGCTCATAGAGCCCTACAAGAATCATCAAAATTGGGATGATCCCCCATGACCCAAGGCGTCCCGAGTCCAAATTCCTTCGCCTGATGCCTGAAAATTCAGTTTTTGGTCGAACTTTCCTTATTTGCCAGTTTTTCCTTAGTTAGGACTTTCCATATTTTGCAGTTTCCTTTTTCCTAGTTTCGGGATTAGTTTGATTAGTAGTTTGATTTGGGATTAGTTGCTATTTTATGCGGTTTGAGTCCATTTGTAAGTGGGTATCTCCTTAGTTTATAAAAAGAGTTTTAGGGTTGTATTTGGGGAGTTTTTTTATTGATGAGATTTTAGGAAGTTTTCTCCTCTTGAGAATTCTGGTTTACTCTCCCACAGAGAGGATGGTTGTCTCTCCCATCAAGAGGCCATATTTTTCACGCTCACCCTGCACCAGGTGGCTACTGACCATAAGGGGAGGCATGGAGGAAGCTCGTCGTGGGGGTGTTTCTGGCCTAGTGGTGGAGTCTGACCCACTCCTTGCGGTCGGTTACCTCAATGGGAGGTTTTCCTGACCTAGGGACATGGAGACCATCGTCCGCTCAATCTGGTTGCTCTCCTCCCAGCATGTTGCCACCAGCTTTGTCCATATTCCAAGAGAGATGAACCTGATCACTCATGAGGTGGCGGCCCAGGCACGGTGGTTTCTTTTCTGGTCTTTTGTTTTTGTTTTCCCTCTCTTTTCCCACTGTTCCCTGCCTTATGTTCGTGTACTTCTCAGCCCTCGGGCTTATCTAATCAAAAGAAAATAAAACCCTAGGTCCATGCGTTAGCTCCATCAAGGATAAAATTTTAAGTTGTCTGCACTTGTATTGGGCCTTTTTGCTCCATCGTGTTGTTTAGTTCAAACAACTTTTAATTGTCTTGGCCCTGGTTTCAAGATAAACATAATCATTGAACACGAAAACAGCGAGTTAAACACTGAAATCACATTTAATTCTTTACAGAGAAAAGAAATATGTAATAGCCACTATATTTCAGGGGCGACGCGATATTTTTTGGCTTTTTGAGGGTAAAATGTGACATTATCTTCAAAAACTAATAGGTGACATTAAATTAGGTGAAGAGAACCTATCATGGGCAATAAAATAACACCACCCATGCACCACCATGCCAATTACAGGTTAATTAGGTAGGGTAAGAATTTTTTATCAGTAACAAAGACCGATGTTGGAGACTGGCACTTGTCATTTAATTAATGAATCTAAGAAAAGGAAGGCAAAAAACTCCATCTAGCAAAATCACAAAGAATACTGCAATAATGAAGACGGGCAAGGACAGTAACAAGAAGCATTTCATTCTGGTGCATGGCGCTGGCCATGGCGCATGGTGCTGGTATAAGCTCGTCGCGGTGCTCGAGAAGGCAGGCCACAAGGCCACCACCGTCGACCTCGCTGCATGCGGGATCCATCCCAAGCAGCTCGAGGAGGTGCAAGCCATCCATGACTAACGAGTAGCCTCTGATGGAGGTGATGGCCATGCTACCTTCGGCAACAGCTTGGGCGGCTTTTGTGTTACCCTGGCCATGGAGGCCTTCCCTGGGATCTTGGTTGGTATATTTGCCACTGCGTTCATGCCATCACCCAAGGTGGTTGGCTTCGAGATTCTTGCCAAGGTACATGTCGTGAGTTTTCAGTTCAGTGATATTAATTCCCAGTTTGATGCTTTTAAGTTACGGCGTTGTTAACGACGAAATCTTACTTTTGACCCGCAGAGTCAGAATAGCCAAAATGTCAAAATCAAGGACGTGTTTAGATTCAACTCCTTTAAATACTTAGTTCGAACAGAGGTGTCAAATTAAATGAAAAGTATGATCAAACTTGATTAAAATATATTTAAATAAAATAATAGTGAAGAAAACTAAAGATAAATCTAAATTACTCTTAGATAAAATCTAATTTAATATGAGATCATCTAAATTAACTAATTAAACCAGAAAAAATGATAGAAAACACTTTAAACTAAATAAATCTAAAGTAAAACTATATTGATCCTACAGAAACCCTAAATTATTCTACTGGAAGGGATTAAAACTATTCAAACAGATCTAGTTTAACTAGATCTATGAATTAATTTAAACTAAATAAATCTAGAATAAAACTAGATTAATTAAACCTACAGCTAGTAATCCTAAGTTAATTTACTGGAAAGAAACTAAGATTAGTAAACTACAGTAACTAGACTAATCTAAAAAAGCACTAAAGAAGAACAATAAATGCTCCATTAAATGAAAGAACATACAGATACAAAAAGAACGTAGGAATCCATGCTTGAACGCTGCTTATAAGAGTGTCAGAGAGATTACAGTAGTCCAGAAAACCTATTTATATCCTACTACTAATAGTCGTTCCCGCTTTGGGTGATCAAGGCGCAAATATAGGAGATCGTGTTGTAACTGCGTCATAACGGCTTCCCCACGTTCAGTTATTGGTTAATGACCACACGTGGCCAATAATCCTTCATTGCATACATCATAATCATGTCTGAATAATTATCGTTCTTTGTACACGTCATTACTACACGTGGTTAATGATCTTTATTTGCACGTGTTATAATTGCTTCTGGTCAATAGCTTATGCTTGTCTCGTCATAGCGTTTGGTCGATGATCTTCTTTCACCTGCTTCATCATTGTCTTTGGCCGATGGCTTGACTTTACACATACCTTATTGGCATTTGGATGATTCTCCTTCCCTACATATCAACATTTTTTCATCCATTGGTATTGGACGATGAAGTCATATACCTATTGGTCATCGGTCATTGTTACTTTTCTTTCGTGTCGATTGTTTATTGGTTAGCCATTATTTTGGCTAACATTTTTCCCCCAATACGGTGATCGAGGAATGCGGTTTTAATGACGAAGTGACCGCATCTATCGTGATTTGACCGTGTTCCTCATTTGTTCAAACCTAATCATATCAAGTACTTGGGAACCTGTACCACCGCACCATTTCTTTTCTCTATCTAAATCTTTTCGGATCCCGCATTTAATGCAACGATAAAAAATTATTTATTTAAGCCATTTACTTTGGCCGAGAAAGAACTTTCTTCATCTGTCATCTTCCTCTGGGCTTTAGGATTGTTATTTCCTTTCACCTACCATTGCGGCGTCGCTTTGTTCTCTATTCGTCATCATGGTTCGTGAGATCAAAGCTGACGACAGGGTTCAGAAAGAAGTTAATGCGGCTTTTGCAGATTTTAATGAGCTTATGAAGCCAGATGAGGTACGGAGTGCTTATCTGCTTAGGGAGGGTGATTGTAATTCCAAGTAATTCATTTTGGGTCCTTGTTTTGTTACTGAAAGTATCCCTTCTATTGGATCTAATGCTATGATTCTTGTAAATCCATTCCCTCTCTCTGATGATTTGCCTCTATCTCAAGACCTCAATCTTTCTACCCTTTCTTCAAAAAATCCTATCACTCCCTAGCCTTTGACCGATAACAAATTCATCGAATGGCACAATAGGATGATCAACCATCATGAATTGAAGAAAATTTTTACTGACGCTGGTATATTAGATTTCTTAGATTTTAGCAATAGGATTCCCAACCAAGAACCCAACTTGCTCATCTCGTCATTTCTCTTTTGTTCGACAAAGTATAATAACTTTGTTTTCCCTTTTGGTACACTCACCATTATATTGCTGGACATATCTCTTTTGACTGGTCTCTCACTTCTTGGCTCTCTTATATCATCCAATATGGAATTACCCAGCCGTGAGATGGTCTTCGACACTGATAAGAATTACGGTATTTTTATTAATACTTATGCCAAGTTAGCAGAAACCGATGGCCCTCCAAACCCCCATGAACGTTTGGCTTTCATTTACTATTGGCTTTGTAAATTTATCCTTTGTCTTCCTCCTAAGAAACATGTCAAGGGCTACATTAAACTCCCCCAAGAACTTGCCGCTGGAAAACAAGTTCTTTCCCTTTCTTCTTTCATTTTGTTAGCCATTTACAGGGGCATTTACCTTACCCTCGATCTATTGAGAGAGGGTAGTGACCTAACTGGTTTTGGCCCTCTTTGGCTCGTCCAATTGTGGCTTCGAGCCTATTTTCCTGAACTTCTCATTCCGCCTTCATCGTCATCGGCCAGAAGTCAAGGCCATTTGTATCTTTCTTCATCGTTCATTCCCAAATCCTTCCAACAAGTTTTTAATCATTTTTATACCTTATCCACTTATTCTTCTTATCGTCCTTTTCATCCTAATTCTCATCCATCGTCCATACGTCCATTACTTGATCTTTCATCAAACTTGGACTCTGAAGAAAAGGTTTTGGCCTGGGCCCGCTTTCTTATCGGCTGCGATCTGGATTTTGATATGGCTTGGGGTAAGGCCAAAAACAAATGTGGAGTAGAGGTGTATGCTCCAAATTTTGCTGCTCGTCAATTTGGCCTCAAGCAAGCTTGGCCGGTACCTTCATATTTTAGTTTCAATATCGTTGCCAAGGGTCGATGCACTTTCTCCAACATCAATCGGGTACATTATGTGGAGAAAAGAGAACACCTTCTTGTCAAGAGGTTTAGGCTCAAATTATATGAACCCACAGCAGATATTGAAGATACTATAGTTGATAGTTGGGAATCAGCTGTCCAAGAACGAGTTTTTTACCTCAACAAAGATATTGTTTTTGAGAAATTTGTCCTTCCGAAAGAAAAAAAGGACGAAAGAAAAAAGGTCTTGTTCCGTCTGACAAAGGAGCTCGGCCAGAAAAGAGAAAAACAAAATGTACATTTTGAACTTTCTCTCTAATCCCATGTCATCTTTCACATCTTAATCAATGATATGATCGATAGGTTCTGATGAGGAGGGCGATGCAACGCTTAAGAAAAGACGTAATAAAAAGTATGATGAGGAGACTTTAGCTCAAGCTCAATCGTCTCGTCTTCGTCTCCAGTTGTAAAAAAAGAGACTGAATCCCACAGTAGTCACCAAGTAGTCCATCTGTTCCTACCAAGTGAGTATCTTAATTTATTCTCATTGTTTCTTTCTTTCTTTTCATGACACTTTGACGTTTACGTCTTCAGGGCCTCAATAGAAGTGGAATCAAATACACCTAGTTCTTTATATGTATTTTCTTACCCAAGTCGAGCAACCGTTAATCGTTCAGTCTTGGCCGAGGCAACTACTTCTCATATGGCCGAGAAAAATCCTCTGATCGTCGTTAGCCAAGTTGAGAAGAATTTTCTTGAAGAAACATCGACCAAAGCTCCTCTTCAAGCTGAGGAACAAGTACGTTCCAGGCATAGAATCAAACGTGTCGCCCAAAAGAATATAAAAGTATAATTAATTACACTTTTCTTTATGATCGATTTATCGACCATTTTCTCATCTCTATATTTGGAGGATCCAAGGAAAGACAAACCTACCGATCAAGTTTCTGATCGAGATAAAGTGGCTGAAGGAGACAATGGTGATGATCTTTTTAATGTTTTGAACGTAGGCCCAACTAAACCAAGTTTGTCACTTACTAGTGAAGTGCTCATTCATGGTTTGTATAGCCTTCTACGATACCTTGGTAATGCTAGTTTATCATCTGTGACAGCTTTTGTTGATGCATCGGCATCTCATTCTGTGGCCGAGAACTTACGTGTGAGGACATGTCACTCTACTCCTAGGTCGACCGCCCGGGTCGGGCCCATGGCTCGCTTGCTTGTTTCGCGTCGAGCGCGCGATCCGGTGGATCGTATTGTTTCTTGAGCCGCAAGTGTAATTTAGTAAATTGCGCCTTGTCGGTTTGTTTCACACCCACGTGCGCACACTGACCGTGTTTGTGATAATGGTTGTTTAGAAGGGTTAGTTAGACCCGGGATCGAAACATCCGGGCTTGGGCTTGTGTTCTAGCCCAAGTCTAGCTTTCTGCACCAAAATGATCGATCATTCCTTACTAGAAGGATCGATCATTTAGTGTCTGGATGTCAAACTGCATCATCATGAAGGATCGAACATTCATAAGTCGGTACGTCCGTCTGTAAAACGGATGCGACCCCCTTCTTTACTTTCTTTTGAAATCCGTCGTTCCTGAGCTTAGATCTGGCAAGATTTTGGAGGAGATTGAGGACAATCCTAGGCTCAACAGCGCGGCTTGAAGCTGCTCTAGTCTAGGTAGGGATGCTACCTACTTGTCTTTCCGATTTTTGTGAGTTTTGAGCTTGCCTGTGTTTTGTTTGAGTAGATCTTGTTGCATGGCTGTTGGTTTTCGGTGCAAGTACCGGTTTTGGACTCGTGGTCTTTCCTACTACCAGACTCCAAGGTTTTGTGGGATATGGTAGAGTTTTCTGACGGTGTTTCTCGCCGGCCGGTCACCGGAGAACCCAAAAGGATCGATCATTCTTGAGAAATGATCGATCACTCTTGGTTGGTCATGCCTAGCCTGAGCATGATTGATCATATGGTGGACATGATCGATCATTTCCATGGCTGGCATGGATGAGGTCTCTATCGCGAGGATGATCGATCCTTTCGGAGGAAAGATTGATCACCTTGGGCTTGATAGGGACGGAACCTTCCCATCACTAGGAAGATCAATCATTTGTGTGACAGGGAGGTGTTTTCAATGGCTTTTGCCCACTAGGCTTCATATGTACTGGTTTTCTTTATAGCTTATACCTTGTACATATGTTTAAACATGTTAGCTCATAATGAGGGGTAGTGGTGAACTGGGAGAGTGACGACTCCCGGGATGTGTAGATAGCATGTTGTACTGTTAGCTGTATTTGTCGGGGTTGCTTCCCATAACATGTTATTATTTTGTGAACTAGCTGCAGTTGGTGGGGTTACCACTGCAGCAGTTTCTTGGCCTATATTACTTGTTCACCACCCCGGACCGGCAGGGTGCCGAGCTCAGACCATGTTTATTATCGTCACACATGTTGCATGCTTATATGCTTTCATGCGTATGTTCATAGTATGCATTTGATTGTGCATTAGCTGCATAAGATTAGGCCGTGAGCGATCTGTGGTATCGCCGTCCCGAGGGCTTGGAAGCTCGGATTAGCCCTAGGACCGTGGCTGGGTAGCTTGGTCAAGGTTTGAATGGTTGTGTTCAGTCGAATTCGATGATTGGCTTAGATGACTTGAACATTTGTTGATCGATGATTTAGAGGTCGTGTCGGCCTCGAGCCGGGTTTTGAGGTGTAGCCAATGTCCGGTTTTCTTGTCTCTTGAGTAGAGGTTGTGCCTACTCAGCGGTGTTGTCTTCCCGCCTAGCAGTGTTGGTTTCCTGCTTGTGAGATGGCAGTGTTGGTTTCCTGCCTTGCTGAGGGTGACCCAGTATCGGCTGGAAGACCATGACTGAGGCCCCTCAAGGATACGCGGTGGGGTTATGGGGCCCCTTTGTACACCCAGGCCTTGCTAGAGGGTGACATTATTGTGTTTCTCTCTTCCTTCTATGAGTCATAGTGTAGTTTCTCTGCTGGGCTTAGTTGCTCATTCCTACCCAGGCTGTGTTTTGTAGGTGCATGCATTAGCTCCTCTTCGATGGCCCCTAAAGGGCAGTTGATTGGCGGCGCGGTGGCGCCTGGCGGAGTTTGAGGAGCGGTGATCTTTCTGTCTTCAGAACCCCTGTATAGTTAGCCTCCTACGGGAGTGTATGAATGTTTGTACTTGATTTTCCATCTTCGAGATTTTATAGGCTTGCATCACTTTGGATTTGTAATCTTTAATCTTGAGGTTTTTGTTTTTTTTAGAATTGTTAATTGAGGGTGTTCAATGAATGCTTAAGGAAACCAATAGACTAGAGGGAACCCTCGCCAAAAATTTATGTAGATAGTTAGGTTCCGGTTCGCGTCCCCCGGCCCGGTTGGACTTTCACGGGTCGGGGCGTGACTTACGCATCTCAGATCCATTGGCCAGCATTGCTGAACCAAGTACCACTATGCCTCCTACTATGTTAACAAAAGAAGTACCAGCATCAACGTCCACACCAATTCCAAGTGCACCAGAAAAGACTGTGGCCGATAGCACTCTGGTATCCTCGACTATCATAACGTCGGACTCATCCTTTGTTACTCCTCCTGCACATCCATCTAGTGCTACTCTGGCTCAGGTAGGCATTGTTTAAGTTGATATAAGTAATCACTTTATCGACAAATGATTAATAAATATTTTTTGTTTTAGGGCGATGTTGCTCAGCTGATGGGCGCTATCCAGGCCCTCTCTGATTCTTCGCATGCCTTGATATCTGCCAAGAAACCCGTTGTTGATCTTGAAGCTATTCAAGGGGGTCAATATCAAGAATTCAGATGTGCTTTGGCAAAATGCTTAGTGGTTTTAGATAAACTACATGAAGAGGACTTTACCAAATCAGATTGTGACACCCTTGACAAGGCGACAACTCTCTTCCTTACTATTGACCCAGAAGCTTTAGGTCTTACGTCCAATGAAATGGACGATATTCATAGTGTGAGGATAAGGATTGAGAGCCTAGACGCTGATAGGAAAAACTTGATGAATGAAATCATCCTCATAGGGGAACATCAAGAGCACCGCACTCATATCAAAGATACAATAAAGAAGAATATCAAACAACTCTCTAAAGCTGCCGGTGTAATTGGTGAGAAAGATTCATAAATTTTCAACTATCAACATCAAATTAAAGAATTAGAAGCCAAAATCGCCCAATGCACCATACAAAGGAATTACTTGCTCCACGAGAACACCCAACTGACCGAGGAAAGCAACAAAATGATCCAAGAATACACCGCTTTGGAAGCTAACTCCTCAAAGGATCGTCAAATTGAGTTAAAGGGTGAAGTCGTGAAGAACAAGCAATGCTTCAGAGAAATTAGAGAAAAATTTGCTTGTATCTCTCAAAATCTCTCGTTGAAGAGATAGTTTTGTAATTTTCTAAAATGGCCGATGATACTTTTAACACTTTTCTTTCTTTTTGTTAATTTAATTGCAATCGTCCATTTCATGAACGCTCTTTCTTCTTTCATGTTACATTTGCTTTTATATTGCTGGAAAGTACTTCTTAAGGTACTTACCATTTATCATTGCTCGGTGTAAACCACCGTTAATATTTCTTAATTGATATGAACCATTTGACAATACTTGGTCGACCAAAAAAGGTCCTTCCCAATTTGGCAACCATTTTCCATATTTAGGGTCAATCCTATCCACAAGTAAAATCGTTTTCCATACCAAGTCACCTTCTTTGAATTTTCTTGATACAACCTTCTTGTTATATATATTGGCCATTTTCAATTTTTGTGTCTCAATGTTTTCCAAAGCAATAGCTCACTGTTCATCGAGCTCTAAGAAATTATATATCAAGGATTCTTGATATTCTTCATTGGTTAAGTCATCCTGTCTTAGCAGTCTTGGCGATAGGACATTTATTTCAGAAGGCAATACTGTTTCTTGGCCATATACCACTTGGAAAGGCGTAACCTTAGTGCTGGACTTAGGCGTAGTCATGTGTGCCAACAAAGCTCTGAATAACCCTTCATGCTACTGTCTTGGGTTATCGTCTATCATTTTTCTTATGATCGACTTAATTGTTTTATTGGATGCCTCGGCCTGTCCATTTGATTGGGCATAATATGGCGTAGAGTTTACCATATTAATTTTGTATTTGGCCAAATTTTTTTTACTTTAGTACTAACAAACATTGTCCCTTGATCGGATACTACTGTTTGTGGATTACCAAATCTACAAATAATATGTTCCCAAATAAAATTTATGACCTGATCATCTATCATTGTTTTTAATGGAATGACCTCTACTAATTTCGTAAAATAATCCATTGCTACAATAACAAATTTGTGCAATATGGACGATGGCTACTCAACACTTTATTTCTTTTCTTATTTAGTTTAGATAACTCAAATTTATCTTTGATTTTTCTGCTTAGATTTAGAGTTTTGAGTATTGATATCACCTCTATCATCGTTTTCCCTGTTTATCGACTCTTGACTTCACCTCAATTCTATCCGGTAATGTAGTGGTTTAATAAGAATTATAAATTTAATATTTGATTGAGTTTGCAATGTTTTAATGACACATTAGCAACACATCAGTCGTCCAAATGAATCGTGCAGCAATGGGTGAAAGAATAGCAGAGTATTATCTGGACAGTTACAGGGCGGTTCCAGGCTGTTATCTAAAATTTATAATAGATATAAATATGCAAGAAATTAATTTAAATCTCTCTCGCATTCTCGATCCAACCTATGCGCGTGGATTTTCTTTGTTCGTTATGTATCATACGCTTTGCTTTCCTGTAAGTTATGTTTAATTAATGCAATGTTTCTTTCTTGGTTCGTTTCTATGTCTGTAATTTAGGTTTAATGGCTTTCTTGTTAACTTAGGTTTATCTGCTTTGTTTAGGCTAGCGTTATCATGCTTTCGTGTATAGATTTACATGCTTTCATAGCTGGATTTATCTATTTTCCTTTAATCTAAATTTATTTGCTTTCATAAGTAGATTTACTTGCTTTTCCGTACTTATCATTACTGCTTTCTTTACTACTTTCATTAGATAAGTCTAGTATTCTTTGATCTTATCCAATTATCCAATTAAGATGTATCAGATCCGATCAGTTAAGATTTCTAAGCAAATTGACACCTCTCTTCAAACTGAGTTTGAACCTTATCACATCCCTGATCACTTATATCAACAGCTTTGGTAGCTTTGATCGAGCATTAATTGCTGTCAACTAGATTTCCTATTAGCAGAGAAAACATGACATTTTTTGTTTGTTCTGGAATTCATCATTGGCATTTATGTATCATTTTGTCATTCAACTTTTATTTCATTTTCTGCATCTAAAACGTTGGAATCTCGCAAGCTTCTAAATAGAAAACTTGTAGATCATTACATCGGGTTAGTTTTTTATCTAAGACCATTCTCATCCATAATTGTTAGCTGTTTAGGACTCTCAATGTTCACTTTTGGCATATTAGAACTAATACCCATGTTTTTTTGCAATATGAGACCCTTTCAACTTTTTTGACCAAAATACCTTTACTTCATGGATGGTGTTGAACCATGCCATATGACGTGGCATGATGATGCATATCAATGCATTCCCATGTGAGCTCATTTATATTAATATAATAATATTATTTTCACAATGATATGACACGTGGCATGTGGGGGAGACAACTTATATTAATATATTATTATAATTATATATTAATAATATTATTTAATACATTACGCGTAAAAAAATGTTTATACGCACTAAAATATGTTACAACGCGCGCAAATAAGCACAAACTACTCGTAGGAAAATATTTATACACGCACAAAAATGTTACCACGCACGTAAACTTTTTTATATGCTCACAAAAATAATTACACGTACGAAATTTTTGTGCGCGTATAAACATTTTCCTACGCATAGTATATTAAATAATATTATTAGTATATTATTATAATCATAAATTAATATAACGGGTCCCACATGCCATGTGTCATATCAAGATTTTTTTCCACGTCATGTAAAAATAATATTATTTTATATAAAAATAATATATATTAAAATAATATTATTATACTAATATAAGTGTGCCTCGTGTGCATGATCATGCTATATCATCATGCCACGTCATATGGCAGCCACCGTGACCGTATCAGCCATCAGGTCTTGTGGTATGGTTCAACCTCATCCATAAAGTAAGGGTATTTTAATCAAAAAAATTATGGGAGGTCTCATATTGTAGAAATACCTGACTAGGGGCCTGATATACCAAAAGTGGACATTGAAAGGCTTATTTCTTCCCATCCCGCATCCAAATGACACCGGAAAGTCAAAGAATACCACTAGCTAGATTAGTTCGTGAGTTTAGGGGTGAGCATTCGGTTCTCGGTTCGGTTCTCGGTCCAGAACCGAAGAATCGAATTTTTTTCGATCCTGTTTTTAGAGAACCGAACCGAACCGAACCGAACTTATGAATGAACCGAACCGAACCGAAATTGTTCGGTTCCGAACCGAACCGAACTTTTTGAAACCGGATCGAACTTTTTAGACCATAGGTTCATAGACTAAGGCATGTATTAAAACTTCGGTTCTAACCCGAACCGAACCGAATTTTTTTTAAGAACCGAACCCGAACCGAAACCCGAACTTTTCATACATCCTAAAACCGAACCGAACTGAAAAACCGAAAAAATCGAACTGAATGGACCGAACTAATTCGGTTTGGTTCGGTTTGGTTCTGCTCACCCCTACGTGGGTCATCCACAGGTGGTCGTCATGGACATGCCATGTCTTACAAACATGGGTGGTCATCCACTGGCCATGTCTTATGCCATTGGCTTATTTCTTTTATCAGCCACAAAACTCATCCAATATCCAAACGACACTACTTACAAGTCAAAGAAATACAACTAGCTAGATTGATTGCTGGAAGGCATGCTCAGGCAATCACTCTAGAAAACTCGTGCCTCGGCGTCCCATAGGTACAATAGTCAATAGCTTGAACTTGTATTATCAACCTTATAAAGAGCAATAACGGTTAACCTGCATTAATGCATATCCCCTAAGTTTCTTTATATATATTCTCTAAGTTTGCTTTATATAAACCTGCATTAATTCATATCAACCTAAGTTCTATTAATATTATTATATGTAATATGCAAAGACTTATATTTATTTTATATACCCTAAGTTAGACTTATAATATTTTATTGGCTATGTTTTATGGTGACAGTGAACAAAAAGCTATGACCAACCTTCGAACCCTGGACACCTACGGGTCAACACAGCCGTCTAACCAGACAAACTACAGGGAGTTTGTTAAAATTTTATATTAACAATAACTAAAAATTGTGCCAGTGACACAGGTGAGTACTAGTCTGATATATAATAGGTCTTGAAGTCGCATAATGACAAACAGTACCTATTACATGAGGGAAACAAAATAGGTACTGTTTACCTATTAAACCACCATCTCGCCACCGAGCATACCCCTCTTCTCCACAAGCACACAAACCACATAGACCACAATGGATAAGGGCAAAGGTGGTGGCAGCAACAAGCATTTCATCCTGGTGCATGGTGCCTGCCATGGCGCATGGTGCTGGTATAAGCTCGTCACGCTTCTTGAGAAGGCAGGCCACAGGGCCACCACAATAGACCTCGCGGCATCCGGGATCCATCCCAAGAAGATCGAAGAGGTGAAATCCTTCCACGACTACGTCCAACCTCTTATGGAGGTCATGGCCATGCTACCTTCCGATGAGAAGGCGGTCCTCGTCGGCCATAGCTTCGGCGGCTTTGCAATTTCCATGGCCATGGAGGCCTTTCCTGACAAGATCGCGGTTGCTGTCTTCGCTTCTGCGTTCATGCCATCGCCGCCCAACTTAACGTGCTCGGAGACTTGTCTTGAGGTAAAAGGCATAATGTTTTAGTCACAAGTTTCTTACATCAGCGGAGCTGGAATTGAGTTCCTTAATAAGATTTGGATTTTGATTCGGTGAATATAAGTTTTAGTCACAAGTCTTAAGAAATGCATATTAACGAGAAATGGTGAATATAAGTTTATGCTATATATCCTATCATATCAATTTTGTAGCTCATTTCAGTTCAACCTGACTCTAAGATTGTGTCTGTTCAGTATTTCAAAAGATCCCCACCTGGTGCCCTTCTGGATTCGACATGCCTCTTTGATCGAGGACCAGAAAGTCCTCCAACAACAGTGCTATTCGGTACTCAGTTCTTGACTTCCAAGATGTACCAAAACAGTTCACTGGAGGTATGCGAATCCAACTAGATACGACAGGTTTTTTCTTTTTATTCCTTAGCAATTAATTGAGCCTCTTTTTTTTTCTTTCTTTCTTTTTTTTTCGGATTAGCTGGGTCCAAAAGCTGGTTTCATGTGCAAAACTCCAGCTAATGCCGCTTTTTTTTTTTTGGTAATTGAGCTGTTTGATAGTGAAATATGCACATCAACATTCATGTGTTTTGAATGCATATAACACCATGTTCCTCCATTGTCAGGATTTGAGATTAGCAACAATGTTGCTTAGACCTGTGAAGCTCTTTCTAGAAGACTTGGATGACAAATCAATGTTGACAGAGGAGAAATTTGGTTCGGTCTCTCGAGTCTACATCGTGAGCAAAGAAGACAAAACAATTGAGGAAGAATTACAACTATGGATGGTCGATAAATCCGCCAAATGTGGAGTGATGGAGATTAAAGATTCTGATCACATGGTCATGCTCTCAAAGCCCCAGGTTTTGCTCAATTGTCTCTTGGTGATTGCCGAGAATCATGTCTAATTTCCTTTTGCTAATTACTTTCAGTATTTTGTTGGGGTTGGTTATATATGTTTGGAAAACTGAAGCACATTCGAATCCATTTGAGATATTAGAATATGTGCATGATTTTCGAATAAATTGACAGCTTTATTCACGGAGATATATTAGCTATATGAAAATATCAACCAATAACCTCTCTCTCTCTCTCTCTCTCTCTCTCTCTCTCTCTCTCTCTCTCTCTCTCTCTGTGTTTGTATAAAACTAAAGTTTTTTTTTTAACAATAGGACAAATTATTCCCTGTAACTACACTCCTTAATCCAAGTAGGATTTCTTTTAGTTTTCATTTGATCCACCATGATCACCTTGTGACCTATTTTATAATTAAATGATAAACAAATGGAAGGGAGGCTTGGATGACTGATCTGCAGTAGGTGGTTAGGAAGATCTGGAGCTTGAGTTCCAGTTTTAGAGGTGTGATTTTTGTTCATATTCCATGTGCTTCAAACGATATCGCGCATGACCTCGCTCATAGAGCTCAGATCGGAGGGGCTGTGCTATGAGGGTGTAGGTGTAAGTGTTTAATGTGTTACCAAGTCTTTTTGGGTCAACTAATAAAAAAAAAAATCCAAGGAGTTGGAATCGGCCGTAAGTGGGAACTTGCATATCAATGACATTTTGGACAAGCATAGCTTGCTAATTTTAAAAGCATTTTAAATTGAACATAAATTGCTAAACTTAGGAAATAACGGTGAGACATATATAGCAATTTTGTTATGGCATTGGACTTCGATTTACTTAGGAATTGGGTGGGAGATGACAACAAGATTAAGTATCACCCTGTATTGGAAAAAGGCATAAAAATTAGTAATTTAAGCTTATAGGAAAGGGGCATGATTTGAACTCGACATTTGCCCCCGATACCATATTAACTTCACCAATAGTTTCCAAAAGCTCTACCTGATGGGCATGGATGAGTACAAATTTACATTCAGCCTAACACAAAGTTCTCCCAATAAAGATTGAGGTCTCTTCTTCAAGTGTGAAAGCTACAATCTCCATCCACAAAATCTCAAAGACTATTGCCAATGAGGTAGGCAGAGATGGAAACAAGAAACGCTTCATTCTGGTCCACGGCGGTTGTCATGGCCCATGGCGCTGGACAAGCTCGTCGTGTTGCTGAAGGAGGCAGGCCACGAGGCCTCTGCTATAGACATCGCGGGTTGTGGGATCCACCCCAAGCAGCTCAATCCTGATGGAGATGATGGCCATGCTACCCTCCGATGAGAAGGTGGTCCTCGTCGGCCACAGTTTTGGCGGGGTATGAGCGGAAGCGATTTTGAGCATACCTTGTTGTAGATCTGGATCTCGGATCCGGCATAGCTTCTATCCCACGTTCATCTTCCGCAATCCTCTCCTCGCCGAAGCTTGCGGTAGGATGACGTTACGAGAACGCCATCACTTGTTCACTACATATGAACCCGACCTCCAGCTAGCACTCACAGCGCTCACATATGAAAAGATGAGGGACAAGAAGAGAAGGAGAGAAAGGAGCCGTCGTTGACGTCTCATACTAATTTCGTCATCCAGAAACCCTAGAGGTCTCCCGGTACTTATAGAGGTTTGACCCTCAAAGTCTTGATCCATCAGCACTCTGCATGCCTATCTTACTTGGACTATAAATTAGTCGAACCTCTTGTAGGCGCCCAATTTAGACTCTAATCATAGTCCAAATCCAACATCTCCCACTCGCATATGGTGGGTTCGACTCTGCCACTTCTCTCTTGATCTTAATTTTAGCACTAGTGTGAGTTCATACTTGGTTCTGTGCCATGGACCGCTAAGCACACCTGCAATTGAGAGTTGCTACACTAAGCTCAGAAGAGCTAGCGTAGAGACATCAATATCTCAAGATAAACAAACAAATGTTAGGTGCTTTTATACCCCAGACCCATTCGGATTCACCGGTTCAAGCATCTCTAATCCCTCAAAGAGCATGCTTAACCTCTCGAGACTTTCGCTCCTAAATTCATACTTAGTCACTATACACACAAGCGACAAAGTTGTGCACATTAATATAAAGCGGGATGATCGGGATGGTCTTCCCTTCGCCCTCATGCGACTAGGCTCAAAACTAACCGCTTTCCTAGATATGTTCCGGATAACCCGAATCACTTATGTCGCGCCCCGACCCACGAAAACCCAACCGGTCCGGCCGACGCGAACCGGAACCTAACAAAACGCGGAAAATATTGGCGATGGTTCCCTCTAACCTATTGGTCTCACAAACAATTCACCAAAAGCACCCTCAGTGTAAAAGACAATAATTTAATAAGCCTCGAACCACAGATTTACAAACCCAAATGAATTTAATATACATATCCTCGGAGAGGGGAAGATTCAAATACAACATATAACGCTACCGTAGGAGACAAACTAGCTAAAGGGTATCAAGCAGTAAAAGATCGCCACCTCTCAAACTGCACCTGGCGCCGCCGCACCGCCGACCAACTGCCCGGTAGGGGCCACCGAAGAGGAGCTAACGCCTGCACCTGCAAAACGCAGCCCGGGTAGGAATGATCATAAAGCTCAGCAGGGTTTTACACTACGACACACAGAAGGAAGAGGGAAACGCAACAGTGTCGCCCTCAAGTAAGACCTGGGTGTAAACAGGGGTCCCATAACCCCACCACGTGTCCCGATGAGGCCCAAAACCAGCACTGCTATCTCACAGCAGGAAGCGAACACTACTGGCGGGGTCGTCACTCCTAACCAGAGCCGACACCGCTGAGTAGGCACACCCTCACTCAAGAGACATGGAACATCGGACACCGGCTACACCTCAGCATCCGACTCGAGGCCAACACGACCTCTACAATCATCAAGCAACATGTGTACCAGTCATCTACACCTATCACCAAGTTTGACTGGACACCACAATTCGAACCGGGTCCTAACTACCCAACCCCGGTCCTAGGGCTAAGTTCTTAGCTTCCAGCCTCGGGACGGCGACCCACAGATCACCCACGCCCTAACCATGCAACAAATGCCCAACAAAGAATGCATGCTATGAACATACACATACAAGAGATAGGCATACAACAGTATGATACACATAGCAAACAAGTTTAACTGGATCGCTGCAGCGGTACTACCAACCGCTGCCATCCAATCCGCAGTGGGTCCCAGCGTTACGATGGTACCACAACCGTCGACCGCGGACTCCTGCAACAGGAAGCAACCCCGAAAATGCTGATTAACGGTGAAAATATGATATTATAATCCGAATATATAATATTATATTTAAAACACCAAAAATCCTCTACTTGGAGGCTAATTGACCCGTCGATCCGACGTCCAAATGACGTCGGATTCAAGATCCAACTTAAACACCAGTAGATCAACATGCCGGGATCAACATATCCAAAATCCATAAACATCCAACGGTTGGATTAACGGGAAAACACTAATCAAAACCGCTAATCAAACTAACTTACCATTACTTGCTGCAACGCAGTCCTCCCGTACAAAAATCATAACCAATCGTAGGTACATTGGAAAATTATGAACTCACTCGGGTCTGAGAGTAGATTCAACGATCTACAACTCTTATGTTCATCATAACCCAATATCATGCACGTACCGGTCGGAAAACTCGCCATAAACCGGCTGTTCTTCAAGAACAGCAGAAACCGGAAAATCCGAGTTAATCATGCTTAAATCCTACTAAAATCTCAAACAAAGCTTATGAAACTTAAATCAGTTATTATACTAAGCAAGAAGCATTCAAAAACACCAAGAACAACAAGATCCAACGGCTAGATCTAGAGAAAACCCAAGAACAACTCTCGTAGGTAGAAACCTACCGGAAACGCACTCCTCGCCTGATTCCCCGCTATCTGGTCACCAACCCAACTTCAAACCACACCAAGGATCTTCCTCACGCCGCCACGGATCCAACGAGCCTTCAAGCTCCCAAAACGGTGGCCGAAGGAGGGAGAACGGAAGGGAAGAGGGTGGCCGGAAAAACAGGGGAAGAAGAAGAAAAGAAGAGCCGGTCGCGGGTCTTATATAGACCCGAGTCCGATCGATCGATGCACAGTACCGATCGATCGGGCTAAGTCGGTTGGTCAGCCTTATCCAGACACGTCAAGGGACACGTCAAAGGCGGTTGCCGACTCCGACTCCGATCGATCGCTCCAGGGCTGCCAGTTGTCCCACGAACAAGCTGGCGTGCGCCCGGGTTCAGATCTTTCGATCCTAGGCCCGCCTAGGGTCCTAACAAGCACAACAAATCAAACATAGGGCTGTATGTGCGCACGCAGGTGTGGAACAAACCAACAAGGCGTAATTTACTAAATTGCCCTTATGGTCTACAACGAGCCACAGGGGTAGACGGACAGGTCCTCACATCCTATTACCCTTAACGGAAATCTCGTCCCAAGATTCGATAAAGGTAGGGCTCGGAAACAGAAATGCAGCTACACTAGAAGACAGGATAAGAGGTACCTCGAGAAGGGAACAAGTGCAGATACTCCTGCCGTATGCACGCCTCGCGCTCCCAAGTCATCTCCTCGACGCCTCTGTGCCTCCACAGTACCTTGACCAAGGGAATTGTCTTGCCCCGCAAGACCTGATCCCTCCGGTCAAGTACGCGAACTGGCTGGTCAACAAATGTCGTGTCTACCTCAAGCTCGATGTCATCCACCCTGATGACATGAGACGGGTCTGGGTGAAACTTCCTCAGCATCTACACGTGGAAAGTCGGGTGCACGGCTGACATGTGTTGAGGAAGATCCAGGCGGTAAGCTACCTCGCCGACCCTCTCTAAGATCTCAAACAGCCCGACGAACCTCGGCGCCAACTTGCCTCCACTGCCAAACCTGACAGACCCTCTGTACGGCGCTGCTCGTAGGAACACATTGTCGCCAACTGCGAACTCAAGCGGTCGTCGCCTCTGATCTGCATAACACTTTTGTCGACTCTGAGCCGTCAGAAGTCTCTGCCTGATCTGCACTAACCTCTATGACGACCTCCTGACGATGTCTGGACCGGTGAGTGAAGCCTCTCCAATCTCTGTCCAGCACACTGGGGAACGACACGCCCTACCGTACAATGCCTCGAAAGGTGCTACTCCAAGACTGGACTGGTAGCTGTTGTTGTAGGCGAACTCCACCAAGGGAACGTGCTCCTCCCAGCTGCCTCCTGCGTCGAGGACACATGCTCTCGGCCTGTCCTCCAAGATCTGGATCGTCCGCTCTGACTGCCCGTCGGTCTGCGGATGGAATGCTGTACTGAATGTCAGGAGTGTGCCAACTGCCTCCTGAAAGTCTCGCCAGAACCTGCTAGTGAACCTGGGGTCGCGGTCTGACACTATCGACACTGGAACCCCGTGTAGTCTGACTACCTCTCTGACGTACAAACTGCGCAACCTGTCTGTCGAGTCTGTAGTCCGCATAGGCAGGAAGTGCGCCGATTTGGTCAATCAATCAACGATGACCCAAATCGCGTCATTCCCCCTAGGCGATCTCGGTAGCCCGGTCATGAAGACCATCGTGATGTACTCCCACTTCCACTCAGCTAGTGAAAGTGGCTGAAGTAACCCCGGAGTCCGCTGGTGCTCTACCTTGACCTTCTGACAGGTAAGGCAGCGCGATACGAACTCCATCACTGCCCTCTTCATCCCGCACCACCAGAACTATCGTCGAAGATCCTGGTACATCTTGGTGCCGCCGGGATGAACTGCAAAAACGAGAGTGGTGGAACTCTCGTAGGACGTCATCTCGAAGAACTGGATTTGCTGGAACTGCTACTCTGCCTCGGAACCATAGCCCTTCGTCTGGCGATACTGTCCAGTCTCCGTCTGCGCCCTCTGTGCCCGCTGAAGTGCGTAACTCCTCGAGCTCTGCGTCACTGCGCTGCGCCTCTATCACTCTGGCTAGGACCGCTGGCATGCTCTGCACTGCGTAGAGGAAGCCGTTGGTACCCTAATCCTCGAACTCGAGCCCCAACTTGCCCGCTGTCTCTAGAGCCTGTCATTGCCTCGCTGACAAACCTGCAATTGCTGGTCTGGTCTCTCTCACATGCTTGCTCAGCTTGTCTGGGACAACGTTTGCCTTACCAGGATGGTAATGCAACTCGAAGTCGTTGTCCTCCAGTAGCTCCATCCAACGTCGCTGCCTCAGGTTGAGGTCACGTTGGGTGAAAACGTGCCTCAAACTCTTATGGTCCGAGAAGACTGAGAACTTCTCGCCATAGAGGTAGTGCCGCCAGGTCTTCAGGGCGAAGACCACTGCTGCTAGCTCCAAGTCATGGGTCGGGTAGTTCCTCTCATGGTTCTTCAGCTGGCGAGAACCATAGGCAACTACGTGTCCCTCCTTCAAGAGGACACACCCCAAACCCTCACCACTGGCGTCGCAGTAGACACTGTAACCAACGCCTCGCTCGGGGACGATCAGCACCGGCGCACTGGTCAACCTGGTCGTCAGCTGCACGAAAGCTCGCTCACAAGCATCATCCCACACGAATGGGACGGCCTTCTGTGTAAGTCTGGTCAACGGTCCGGCAACTCTAGAGAAGTCCCGCACGAACCGCCTGTAGTATCCCGTCAAGCCCAGAAAACTGCGGACCTCGAACACTGTCCTCGGTCTCTGCCACTGTACTACTGCCACGATCTTGGCGGGGTCGACTGAGATCCCTGCTGCCGACACCACGTGTCCAAGGAATCCCACCTGTGCAAGTCAGAGCTCACACTTGGAAGCCTTGGCGAAAAGCCGATGCTCCCGAAGTAGCTGCAACACTGTCGCCAAGTGTCGCTCATGCTCCACCTCTGACCGAGAGTAGATCAGAATGTCGTCGACGAACACCACCACGAACTGGTCTAGGAACGGCCGAAAGATCCTCTGCATGAGATCCATGAACACTGCTGGTGTGTTCGTCAGCCCAAACGGCATCATCACGAACTCGTAAAGGCTGTACCGAGTCCGAAATGCCGTCTTCGGAATGTTGCAATCCCGAACCCTCAACTGATGGTAGCCGGTGCGGAGGTCGATCTTCGAGAACACTGAAGATCCCCGCAACTGGTCAAACAGGTCGTCGATCCGCGGCATCGGATACATGTTCTTCACCGTCACCCTGTTGAGCCGCTGATAAGTCACTAATTATTCATAATTAAACCCCTTAAATTACCTTTATTAGGCCTAGAGAGGTTGTCTTTGATGTCATATTGCTTGATTTCAGGTTTAAGTGGGATTTGAGAAGAGATACAAGAAATTCGGCTAAAATGAAGAAAAATACAGCTTCGTCGACCATTGGGAAAATATTCCTCAGATATTCTCTAAAACTCCAAATATTCTGAAACTTTGGGCGATTGTAGAAGACTCAGAGATCTACAATGTTTATGTTGGACACTTTTCAAGATTCCTGATGGTGTGATAGCAAAATTGAAGAATACATGAAGATACATAAGCTGAAAAGCTGCACCGTCGATGCTGAAGAGAATATTCGCCAAATATTCTACATTAATTAGAATATTATGAAATATTTTGGAGATGACAGAAGACTTCCAGATCTAGAACTTTCCTGTTGAAGACTTTCTCAGATTCCGAACAGATTAGCTTCAGAATTGATTACAAATTGGAATTCCAAGTAGGAATTGAAGAATAAGGAAGCTGATGACGTGGCAGTTATTAACCCAGTCAAACTGGGAAGTCCGATCGATCGGTTTGAGTTCGATCGATCGCTCCGATGACGTCAGCAACACAGAATTTAGGAAAATTAGAGTTTAAGTCCAAATATAACTCCTAATTCCGGGGCTGAGGGTTTCTAATATATAAGGGGGTTATTCCAGCCGAAAATTATCATCTTTTGGAGCACTTTTGGAGGAGAAGGTTAGGGTTTTGAAGACGGCGATCTTTCCGCGGGGATCAATGGCTTCATCTTCTACACCTATGGCTGATTTCCAAGAGATGAGTGGCTAGTTTTCCTGTTCTTAGGAATACCATGAAACCCTAGTGTAACTTTTGATCTTTCATAGTTGGATTTTTGTGAACTTCTCTAAGTATAATCAATATGATTTTAATTATTATAGAGTTGAAGGAACAGAGTTCCGTTGACGTATTATTAGTCCTAAATGATGGTTGTACTTGAGTGTAGAGATTCATGAGATAGTTTGCATCTGATTTGTGATTTACCTTTGAGATAACCTATGCTACGTGAAGATAAGTCATGCTAAGGTCATTAGGAGTAGAATAACTTAAGATAATGGTAGGACCAAAGATGATTTATGCCAAACAAAGATAGGTTATGCCGTAGGAAACATAAAACCTTCTTTTAGGGATTCGTGTGAGCTTGTAGCCATACGATCCATAATACTTAGAGAAGTGATCAAGATGATAACTATGGAAGATTAAGGGTGAAACTAGGGTGGATTGTGTATTTCCTAAGACATCTTTTTCCATCTGATTAAAACCTTAATATTTTCTTTTGCTTTCTTAGATAATTTTAGTTAGATCAATTGATCAGTGAAGTGTTTGGTTTAGATCAAGAGTTTTGAGAATTGATTTTGTTTTTCCTAGTAATTCCCTGTGGTTCGACTCCGGATTTCACCACTAGTCTACGTAGTAGTATTAGTGATTGAACAAGGATGTAAATTTAAGATTTGATTGAGGTTAGCAATGTTTTAACAACAACGTTTGCGAGCGATCAGTCGCCTGTAGTCTATGCAAAGTCGAAGGGTACCATCCTTCTTCTTTGCGAACAACACTGGCGCCCCCCCAGGGAGACATGCTAGGACGGATGAAGCCTCTGCTAGTCAGCTCATCCAACTGGGTCCTCAACTCGCTCTGCTCTGCTGGTGTCATCCTGAAAGCTGGGAGAGAGATCGGTGCGGTACATGGTACTAGGTCGATCTCAAAATCGACCTCTCTGGACGGTGGAAGCCATGACAACACCTCGGGAACACGTTTGCAAAGTCGCACATGATCCTGGGAAAACTGCGCTGCTGCACTCCCTCAGAACCGGATAGGGACAGGCTGCCCAACAAGGCTGAAAAGCTCGCTGTCACGCCTCCCTACACTACAAGCAAAGGAATCGACGGAGAACCGATCCCCCAACAACACAAACCGTGTCCCGTCGGGTGTCCAAGCGGCCACCCTCCGGCGACCACAGTCGATGACGGCTCGGTATGCTGCCAACCAGTCCATACCGAGTATCACGTCAAAACTGGTCATGTCTAGCACCCGCAGGTCTAGACAGACCCGAAGGCTTCCAACCTCCAACGAACACGATCGGCAGACACGGTCTACTCTGACTGTCTCGCCGATCGGTGAGTCTACAGACTGTGCCACCTCTAGCCAACTCGTCTCTAATCCTAGCGATGCCACACACATGCTAGCAATGTAGGAGTGAGACATCCCTGAGTCTATCAGCACATCTACTAAGGAACTAGAAAGCTGAAAGATACCTCTGAGGACGGATGGCTCTGATGCGGCATGCTGGTACTGCTGCAGCTGCTGGTACTGTAGCGGCTGCTGGTTCTGTAGCGGCTGCTGGTACTGTGGTGTCGGCTGGTACAGCTGAACGGTGTCCTGCTGCTCACGAACTGGGAGGGAAAACACACGCCCTCGCTGGCCGCCTCCACCCCTGGGATGCCCCGGTCCCGCCCCTGATCCACGCCCACCACTGCTCCCCTGCCAAGCACCGGACCCTCCGCCTCTACTGCTCTGCGGCATAGCGCCTCGCGCTCCTCGCTGGGGACAGTCTCTACGGAAGTGCCCTGGCTGCCCGCAGAGAAAGCACGTGCCTGATGCGCTATCAGGTGGCTGACCCTGGCTCCCCCCGACGAAGCCTGCCCAGACGGCCCGGCCGTCAGTAGAAACGGGGCTAGTAGACTCGGTGGTGGTGACTGGTACTGCTGTGGACGCTGCGGCTGCTGCTGGAAAGGTCGCTGACGCCGCTGCTGCCCTCTACCGAACCCACCTCTGCTCTGGGGTCGTGCTGTGTGCTGGTGGAGGGTACCGGTGGAACTGCCCGGTACCTATCATCCCGCAACTGTGCCTCTACTGACAAGGCGCAGTTCAGGATCACCGGGTACTACTGGAAACAGTGTGAGCTGGTCTGCCGTCGGATCTCTGGCCGAAGTCCCCACTCGAACTGCCGCATCCTGGCTGTCGGGTCTGCTGCAACTGCCCCCGCAAAACGAACAAGCTGTGTGAACTTGGAGGCATACTGCTGAACTGAGCGAGTACCCTGTAGAAGGGACTGGTACTCATGGGTCAGGGCGTCACGTGCACTTGCTGGGAAGTGCACGTCCAAGAACATCGCCCCGAACGCCTCCCACGAAGGCCCCTCTCCGCCTCTGGTGTGCTGGGCGATGCGCCACCAGCCACGGGCGTCAGCATCAAACTGGAATGCCGCGAGAGTGACCCGGATCCGGTCATCCTCAACGAAGAGACCATCTAGGACGCACGAGACTCCGTCAAGCCAGTCGTCGGCCTCAGTAGGATCCCCGGACCTACCACTGAACCTGGGAGGGTTCAGCGCGCCGCTGGAAGGCCATCATGATCGCCACCGAAGCCCGCCCGTCGACAGGAACGGGGGCCTCCTCCTTGGCGACGAAGACCTCCGCCTGTGCGACCGAAACCGCCACTGGTGATAGCGCAGTCCGTCTAGCTCGGACCACCCTGACAGGAGCAGTCAAGTCCGGTCGGGCGGGTCGACCAGGTCGTATCCCACCCCGACCGGCAACCGAAGGTCGGCCGCGAGCTCCCGTCATCTACATGATCACCAATGACAAATGAGTTTTCACTCGTTAGAGACGGCAAAACAAACAACATTACAAATAAGCGGAAGACATACACAACACAAGAGAGCATGCACGGTTGTTCTAGATATAGAACTAACCCATTCCACGCTCAATCTCAACTGAATCCTGATCCTAACCCTGGGATCTAAAACCTATGCTCTGATACCAAGCTATCTCGCCCCGACCCGCGAAAGTCCAACCGAGCCAGGCGACGCGAACCGGAACCTAACAAAACGCGAAAAATATTGGCGAGGGTTCCCTCTAACCTATTGGTCTCACTAACAATTCACCAAAAGCAAACCTGAATTTAAAAGACAATAATTTAATAAGCCTCGAACCACAGATTTACAAACCCAAATGAATTTAATATACATATCCTCGGATAGGGGAAGATTCAAATACAACATATAACGCTCCCGTAGGAGACTAACTAGCTAAAGAGTATAAAGCAGTAAAAGATCGCCACCTCTCAAACTCCACCTGGCGCCACCGCAACGCTGACCAATGGCCCGGTAGGGGCCACCGAAGGGGAGCTAACGCCTGCACCTACAAAACGCAGCCCTAGTAGGAATGAGCATAAAGCTCAACAGGGTTCTACACTACGACACACAGAAGGAAGAGGGAAACGCAACAGTGTCGCCTTCAAGTAAGACCTGGGTGTAAACAGGGGTCCCATAACCCCACCACGTGTCCCGATGAGGCCCAAAACCAGCACTGCTGTCTCACAGTAGAAAGCGAACACTACTGGCGGGGTCGTCACTCCTAACCAGAGCCGACACCGCTGAGTAGGCACACCCTCACTCAAGAGACATGGAACATCGGACACCGGCTACACCTCAGCATCCGACTCGAGGCCGACACGACCTCTGCATTCATCAAGCAACAGGTGTACCAGTCATCTACACCTATCACGAAGTTTGACTGGAGACCACAATTCGAACCGGGTCCTAACTACCCAACCCTGGTCCTAGGGCTAAGTCCGAGCTTCCAGCCTCGGGACGGCGACCCACAAATCACCCACGCCCTAACCATGCAACTAATGCACAACAGAGAATGCATGCTATGAACATACACATACAAGAGATAGACATGCAACAGTATGATACACATAGCATACAAGTCTAAATGGATCGCTGCAGCGGTACTACCAACCGCTGCCAGCCAATTCGCAGTGGGTCCCGGCATTACGACGGTGCCATGACCGTCGACCGCGGACTCCTGCAACAGGAAGCAACCCCGAAAGGGCTGATGAACAGTGAAAATATGGTATTATAATCCGAACATATAATATTATATTTAAAACACCAAAAATCCTCTACTTGGAGGCTAATTGACCCGTCGATCCGACATCCAAACGAATTCCTATTCAAGATCCAACTTGGACCCCAGTAGACCAACATTCCGGGATTAACATATCCAAAATCCATAAACATCCAACGGTTGGATTAACGGGAAAACACTAATCGAAACCGCTAATCAAACTAACTTACCATTACTTGCTGCAACGCAGCCATCCCGTACAAAAATCATAACAAATCGTAGGAAAATCTGAAAATTATGAAATTAGTTGGGTCTGAGAGTAGATTCAAAGATCTACAACTCTTATGTTCATCATAACCAAATATCATGCACGTACCGGTCGAAAAACGCGCCGTAAACCGGCTGTTTTTCAAGAACAGCAGAAACCGAAAAACCCGAGATTAATCATGCCTAAATCCTACTAAAATCTCAACCAAAGCTTATGAAACTTAAATAGGTTATTATACTAAGCAAGAGGCATCCAAAAACACCAAGAACAGCAAGATCAAGACACGTCAAGGGACACGTCAAAGGCGGTTGCCTACTCCGACTCCGATCGATCGCTCCAGGGCCGCCAGTTGTCCCACGAACAAGCTGGCGTGCGCCCGGGTTCGGATCTTTCGATCCTAGGCCCGTCTAGGGTCCTAACAAGCACGACAAATCAAACATAGGGCTGTATGTGCGCACGCGGGTGTGGAACAAACCAACAAGGCGTAATTTACCAAATTGCCCTTGCGGTCTACAACGAGCCACAGGGGTAGAGGGATAGGTCCTCACAACTTATGTCCATAGGAAACACGCTAAATTAGCAGCATTATCCCTTTACTTTGTGACGTAGTCAAAGGTCAAAGAGCACGATGATATTGCTCATGTAAAAATGACCCAAGGGCTCACACAATGTGGAAGTAGGGACCCATTCTCTTCACTTCCTCTATCGGTCCAAACCGCATGCAGTATGAAGTATATGCTACGGGGAAAGCTCATTCAAATAAGAGCGCATGTCATATCTACCGTATAGATTTAGTCTAGTCGCTCTTCAAGCGCCTAACTAGTGTTCTCATTTGCTCGCCTCCCAAGGCGCCAAATCAAGATCTCACATCTGGCTTGCCATAACAGGCATAACAGACACTGGGCAATGACTGTTATTGACATTCTAACTTCAGGTCTCATCCTATCTGCCAATAGGGTGACACTCTTGTCTCATCCTTGCTCACTATCTCAAGCGCCAAGGGTGATTGCTCGTGTGAGTGTATCTTGCCTGTTTGACATGCTCGTCATGCGTGTGCTATCTCAACGAGACTCAACAATCATGCAAGTACATATAACTAAGTTAACTCAAGTGACTTATATATAAATTAAGGAGTGATCAACTAATCTCGAACACATGACAAGCCTATAGAGTTCTAGAACCCTGACATAAGCTATAAGTCTCTCAATAATGGGATTTGCCAGAGGATTCACAATCATATTACTCGTAGGTATACGCTTTAGGATCACCTCCTTGATGCAATCATGTCTCTAGTGAAGTGACATCCCATATCAAGATGTTTGGTATTCTAAAAAACATATAGGAATCCTTGACATCGGCAACCATGCCATGGATCATCACTACACCCCCAGGTGTCTATGATAACTCCTAATGCTGAAAAAACACACTAACCAAACAACTCCACAATCAGCAGTAGAGCAAACCTCAAAATATTTGTATTGGCATTAGAATAGACATCTTTCACAATACATGGTCTTTTCTATGCTAGCAAGGGATGAGAAGGTCTTTCTAACAACATGCTCTCTATCATCATGCGGAGCAGTTATGAAAGTCTCACTATCAATCTAAAAAAAGACGAGAAGGATAACTCCATATTTGCTTCTACGTAATTCTGTGTCCTGAGAATCATCTCTCAATGGACCTAAGCCATCAGTACTCAAAGGCGCTTGCACTATTTCTAGGAGATAGAGGAGCTTATCCTCATTCTCAACTTAACTAATTGGTGCGCTAGTAAGGTTGCTCCTACTGTCCCCATGAGGTCAAGGAGTTTCCTCCTTCTTAACTAGGCTAGTTGGTGCGCCTTCTTCTAGATCCTCTATCTCATAGAGTCTTTTATCTCTGGACACAACTAAATCGTTGCTTTAAGTCACCAAATTGCTGCCATAAAGCTTTTGCCAGCAGGGGCAACGGCGACGTTTTGTTTGAACCGCTGTCTGATTCCTTTAGCAGCGGTTCGGATACTTCAAGCAACAGTTTTGGCCCACTGTAAAAAGAGTTGTATTTTTGTAGTGTATCCTATTAGGCGGCAGGGTGATGTGTTTATATATTTATTTATTTATACATATGCCCACTTTACCCTCAGATGGGGGCAAATTTTATGCTAGTCAGACAATAAATATCAAATGTTAAACAAATGGAGGTTGACTTAAAACCCTTCATGACTGAAATACCAAAACTACCTCTACCATATCTCACATTTGTATATAATATTCTAATGGTTGGAAATGTCCCAAAGAAGAGACTTTAATTTATTTAACTACCAATTGGTGGCTGATGACAAGTACGACTTAATATATTGGACACTGTATATATAAAATTTACAAAGAGACAAGATTGGAACTCCCAGCCTTATATCCTGATGGGAACGGTGAGTTTTAATTTGACATATATATATATATATATATATATATATATTGTCTAACACAAAGTTCTTCAATCAGTTCTAAATATCCAACTTTTCTTTTATGTCTAGCTTAAGGGTAGGTCAATGGCACCTATCAACGGGTATATATTAGATTAGAAATGGATTATTATTGCAAGATCATTGATCAGGCCAATGTAATGATCTAACCATGCACAATGTGTAACAAAATGAAAGTTGCTCTCACACTAAAGGCTCCAAAACTATCACAAAGGGCATCCAAAACTATCACAAAGGGCATCAACGAAAGGAATCTGTACTATAAGAGGATGATGTATTCAACCTATATAAGAAACAAGGTCTCTTCTCCACAACTCCATCTGCAAACCACAAAGACTACTGCAATAGAGATGGCCAACGAGAGCCACAAGAAGCACTTCATTTTGGTCCATGGCGGTGGCCATGGCGCGTGGTGCTGGTACAAGCTCGCTGCGCTGCTGGAGAGGGCAGGCCACAGGGCCACCGCGGTAGACATGGCGGGGTGTGGTATCCATCCCAACCAGGTTGATGAGGTGCAATCTTTCCGTGAATACGTGCAGCCTCTGATGGAGGTGATGGCCATGCTGCCTTCCGACGAGAAGGTGGTCCTCGTCGGCCACAGCTTCGGTGGCTTGAGCATGTCCCTGGCCATGGAGGCCTTCCCTGACAAGATCTCCGTCGCCGTGTTCGCCGCTGCATTCATGCCATCGCCAAACTTAGCACCCTCCGAGGCTTATTTTGAGGTACAAATATTTCTATCTAGCTCCAATAGATGCATTTGTCTTGCCTCTACTACTCTTGTTCTCTCCTATATATGTTTTCACAGCTGTATATGTCGCGTGTATGGTCATGTAGAACCTCCTTCGAGCAATCACTCCAGATTTCCTTTTGGATTCGACGTGCGTGTTTGGCCGAGGACCGGAGAATCATCCAACAACAATATCACTTGGTGTTGAGTTCCTGACTGCTAATATGTATCAAAATTCTCCGCCGGAGGTGAGACGATTTATGTAGATATGACTTGTTTCTTTTTCCTTTTTTTTGTTCTTGGTGCTTGGACCTTTAAACGTGACTTAATTAGGAACATCAATCAAACTATGACTGGTTGCAAAGAATGATGCTGTGCGTATGTTCCATACATCATGCAAAAATCCATCACTAACACCATAGTTCCACCATTCCTCAGGATTTGAAGCTTGCTAGCATGTTGTGTAGACCAGCAAAGATGTTTCTGGAGGATTTGGATGATAAATCCATGCTCACCATGGAGAAATTTGGTTCTGTCTCTAGAGTCTATATAGTGAGCAAACAAGACAAGGCTATTGACGAGGGAGTCCAGAGATGGATGGTTGACAAAGCCTCGGGATGTGATGTGATGGTGATTGAAGGCTCTGATCATATGGTCATGTTCTCCAAGCCCCAGGAATTGTTCGACTGTCTCTTGAAAGTTGCAGAGAACCATGTTTGAGCTCCTCTTCCTTTGCTTCATCATTTGTAGTTTTTCACATTGTAATTTCCACCTCTGTCTTTTCGTGAAACAATCTTCAAGCGATTTGAATAAATGAAGCTACAGTATTAAAATAATCCAAATTATATTTGCATCAAAAAATTCGTAGCATAGCATCAGCTTATTAAAATATCCTTGTCATCTACTATCTATTAAAATTTTATTAACTTCCACCACCACCATGACCAACACCACTCACCAGTATTACATCCGGCAGCCTCAGGCCCTCAGCCACCACAACCAGCCACCGTCACCACCTCCTCCGTCTACTGCCACTAGAAGAGTTTTAGCCGCCACACATTCGGCCACCGTCACCACTACTTGAGTGAAAACTTACTATGCCACCCCCGCCTCAATTTAACATCCAAATTATCCTAGATAAGCAAAAATTCGAAATTTCGACATGACCTTTGTGCGCGGTCGCATAAATTTATAATTACAACGTACCTATCAGCAGTCTATAAACAACACATCCTATGACATTTCACTAATAATTTACAATAGAATTATAAACTTTGGGGACACCTTCGGTCCAAAACATTCATTCATGGTTTCATGTGCATAGGAGTATAATCATCAAAATAGATAATAACCAAGCCAAGAGACTACAATGTACAAGTCCTCCAAAAATCCAGCATATACAAAATGTCATTATACATAAATTGAGAGTTAAGGTAGAGTATAAAATAAAATAGAGATACAACCCTCATCTCTCCACCTATAACAAAACTAACTCTCAATCAGATCAGTCTAACATTGACACCTTGTCATCACTATGCATCATCTCCATGTGGCAAGTTGGTCTCGGGGCCTACCTTCACAAAACTCAAGGTATGAGCTCGAAAGCTTAAGAGTCACTTGACAACAGTACACTTATGTACACCAAACGTCTCCTAATATACTGACCCTAGTATGGTCTAGATAATTTGGATAAGTCTTACATGCACAGACACCGCGTCAGATCTTCAAAGTTAGCCCAGGCCCCTCTATACTCTATACAGGTCTCAGTATATTAGTACAAGTACAACATCATCAGTACAAATCCTCAAATCAAGTTAAAGTCCTCAGTCGACATATGAAGATCAAAATCCATTCGTCAATTTATTGACACAACTCCTAAACTTTGACTAGTCTAGTTACAAAATCTGACATTCCTATCATGTATGCCCAAGTCAGACAAACAAATGATCAATCAATAAAATGGTCAATTAAATTTCATCATACATGCATGCAGGAATCGTCATATATGTAACATAGCATGGATAGATAAACTTACAATGGGTTCAACCAGCCCAACAAGCTTTAAGCACATCAGATACATTACCATGACATATATAGCATCGCATGAACACACAAGATTATTAAAGTACCTACATACATCATGGCATAGACACATTTATATAACAAATAATCACACGATCCTAATAGGAGACAACTCCTACCTCAACAAGGCAGTCGATGCGTGTTCTCTACGTCTGGGGGTCCATATTAGGCTTCGACCCTTGTTGGCCGCTCAAACGATTGCCTAAAGTAAAAAAGAGTTATGATTGTGATCGGGTAGCCACTCAAATGAAACTGAATCTACTAGCAATAGATAGAGCTTGAAGAGACGGACAACATGGCGCAAAAATCATAAAAAACGGACGTCAGGAGCTCAAGATATGGGCATTTGAAGGTCTCGTTGCATGTTAGCAAATGTTGTGTGTGTGTGTCCTAACGTGCACCGCGCACAGGGTCGTGTTCCTCCAGCCCTTGCCGGAGTTTCTGCTGGAACTCTGTCGGACGTCGTCAAAAGGCGACGAAAATGCCATGAAAAGGTGCGGGAGGAAGTGCCACAACTTCCTCTACCTTACGCCCCATCTTCCCCAAAGGATCGTGGCGCAGGGTGAGCGTGAAAGCCTCTCGTCGGGAGAGACAACCGTCCTCTCTGTGGGAGAGAGAACCAGAATTCTCAAGAGGAGAAAACTACTCAAAACTTTTATTAATAAAAAACTGACTGAATTATAAACCCTAAACTCCTTTTATAGAATAAGAACAGACCAACTTACAGATGGACTCAAATTAGGTATTTGATCGCTCGCAAAAAACTGACTGAATTACAAACCCTAAACTCCTTATTCAATCACTACACTACTAGGTAAAATAGCGGTGAAGTCGGGAGTCGATCCACAGGGAAAACGTTGGAAACTGAAATCAATTCTCAAAACCCTAAAACTAAGGAAAAGAATCAAAGATGGAATAGATTAAACTAATGAAGAAAAGAAATAAAATGTTGATCAATTTGAATCAATGGATAAGTGACTTAGGAATTACTCAATCCGCCCTAGTTTCGCCTTCAATCTTCTCTAGTTATCCTCTTGATCTCCTCTCAATATTATGGATCATATGGCTACAAGCTCATATGAATCCCTAAAATAAGATTTATGTTTCTAACGGTATAGCCTATCTTTCTTAGCATAGATTGTCTTCAGTCCTACGATTATTTTAAGTTATACTACTCATAATGACCTTGGCACAACCTATCCTACCTTAGCATAGCCTATCTCACTAGCAAACCATAAATCACATGAAAACGATCCTATGAATCTCTACAATCAATCACAGAAATCATGTAGGACTGAAAATACGTCAAGGAACTCTGCTCTCTCAACTCTATTAACAATAAAAAGCAAATTCATAGGATCATGTCTTGAGAAGAAAACAAGATTCAAACCAAAGAAGATAGAAAACTATGTTAGGGTTTCATGAATAATTCTAAGGACAATAACTAGCAACTCATCTTTTGGATGAACGCCATCGGCTTGGAATAGGAAGCTGTCACCATCCACATCCTCGCTGTCTTCTCCTTAATTCCCTCTCCAAAGATTGTCAAAAAGATGCTTATTTTCGGCCAGCCAACACCTTCTTATAGGTGTATTCCCAGAATTAGGGTTTTGGGTTGAGTTGGACCTCTAGTGCAACTCGGATTTCCTAGTTTAATTCTGATAGCTAATCCAAGTTGCACCTCTAGTGCAACTCGGATTTCCTAGTTTAATTCTGATAGCTTATTTTCGGCCAGCCAACACCTTCTTCCGGTCGCGACTAGGTTCAACCCGTCTGGAATTTAGAAATGTACTCAACATGACAGATGTAGATTAGGAAGCCTTCTGTCTTGTCTCGAAGATTTAACATTATTTGGACTTATGTGTAATATTTAACGAATATTCTCCTGAGCATCGACGGACCAGTTTTCCAGCAGCTATGTATCTTTATCTTCTTCAAAACTGGTATTAAACTATCCGGCGTCTCGCCAAATGTCCAACATGAAAGTTGTAGGTCTTGAAGTCTTCTACAACGAACTAAATTTCTAGAATATTTACACTTATACAGAATATATAGAGAATATTCTCTTGACAGGTGACGAAGCAGTCTTTATCACATAAATTCATCATTTTAGTCGAAATTCTTATATTTCTTCTTAAATCATGATTACACCTGAAATCAACTAACAAACTATTAAATACAACTACTTTAGGCCTAACAAAGGTAATTTAAGGGGTTTAATTATGAATATTTAGTGTCTCATCAGTATTAAACTCAAACTCAATTACTAATGAACTAACCCCGAAATTAAGAAAGAAGAAAACGGCTAGAGATAGGAAAACATGCTAAAAATAGTAAAGACCGATAACCTATCTAAAAAGGAAAGATTTACACTAAAACGGAATTTTAGGCCATAAAGAAAAGGAATCTGGATCTTTGGAGGCCCAGGTCAAAGATCTCAATGAGTCTTGTAGAGCTCGTCGAGCCGGTCGAAACGGCTAGTCACACGCCCCGATCAGACACCGTGGCTGGAAGTTATGCCCATTCAACGGTCACGGTCGTACGGAGATCTGAGTCGGACTAAGGGAGTTCGAACACGACCTGAACGCCTAGGGACTCTCTCTAGATTGGGTCAACTAGGTCTAGATCTGGAATTGGTCCTGCATCAGATCGCTAGCCAAAGCTCTCAAAAAGTTCGCCGAGACCTCGCTCGACAAAAAAGGGTTCAAAGGCTTAGAGAGGTGTTTTCCGATCAGAAAAGCTTTAAGGAAGAGAGGGACGGTGTCGGGTTTCACCGCCGGTCTTTTTCGACGTTGCAATCGTCGAAAAGAGGAACACATCGTCTTAGACGTCGTCTCCAGTGTCAACTCTGGCGACCCATTGTCGAAAAACCCAAAAACAACCCAAAACTCAATGATAAACAGCGAAAAAAACATGGAAATGATCAAGGGATAAGAGACAAACTTACTTAGGCCAATTAGAGGAGAAGAAACCAAGGAAAACCATCTGAAATCACAAAAAAATATTCCAACGAGCTCCACCTCTTTTCTCTCTTGTTTCTCTCTCTAACTTCTAGCCAGGTGCAGAGGAGAGGAGGATCAAGGAGAGGGTTAGTAATCATCCAGCATAGAGAAGAAAAGGCCAAAGGAGAGGATTCACGATCCATCTAGAAGGAGGAGTTATTTTCACAGAAATGCCCTCAAAATTTCTAAACTTATGTGAAAACCCCAGAAAGTTTCAAAAAAACCCATGAAAATGTTTCAGAAAGGCCCTTACACTTCACGATAAGTGTTGGGGAATTTGAGGGGTCCCGGCGATGCCGGAGATACGTCAGATGGATACGGGGATGTCACAGCGAAAGAGAAACAACCAAAGCACAAAGAAAAAGAAAAAGTGGAGATAAGGATTTACGTGGACAAACCTACCAGCAACAACTGGAAGGAAAAAACCACGGGCAGCAGAGGAAATCTTCACTATGAGAGAGAAATTACAAAGTCCAAACCCTAGCAGAGACAAAGAGATCTCTCTCTAGGGTTGCCTACTCTCACACCTCTCACAATCCTCTCAACAACATCTTTGCCACAAAGAGAAACCCTAAAAGCACTCTATTTATAGCCTCCACTAAACACAAATCCGGATTAGATCTGAGCCGTCGGATTTGTCCATCCAGTAGGGAAGGATCGATCCCACTCAAGGAAAGGATCGATCCTTGTATGCACGAGATCGATGAATTCCAAAATCCCTCAAAATCTCAGCATCCCGAAGAGGATCGATATGCGGATCGATCCAACCTTGATCTTTACAAACAGGTGCCCTCTATCTCTTTTGTTTTCAACGTAGGATCGATCCTTCTTGGAGAGATGGATCGATCCGCTGATAAATTTCAAAGACCGATCGATCCTTCTCTTAAAGAAGGATCGATCCTACTGCTGCCGTCATCCTCATGGGAGGAAAAGTCAACAAACTCCCCCGTCCGACATATGAGGATAAGCCGTCGAACCTGGATACTCCATCAAGCTCGGAAATTCCATCAAACTCGGATTGCCATCGAATTCGGATTGCGTCGCCGTCATGCCACCTCCAGTGCTGTCAGTTAGCCACTTTTATGTTGTCGTTGAAGTTGGATAACACCATCAACCTCAGATCTACCATTGAACTCTGGATCTCCCATCAGATTCAGATCACCATCATCAAGAACTGTCCATCAAGTCTTGGATGTTGCCGTCAAGTCTTGATCTTCTCGGTTGCTTTCTTGCCTTCAAGTTACAGTACGTCCCGGGCTTGTAACTCAGATATCCTCGGCCGCTTCGATCGACCGGATGCACCTCCTCGTGCTCCTAGCACGGAAGCTCCCCCGTCACCAGACAGCTGGGTCTAGCGTGACGTTCGCGGTGCTCTCATCTTCACCATCATCAACATTGCCATCTCTAACGTCCTTCTTGTACTTCCTGCACTGCTTCTTTACATGGCCAAATTTGCCACAGTAATAGCAAGTGACACTTTTTCTTCTGCCTTGGTTCACTGCCACCATAGACTCTGAATCTATCTGCCTTGTTTCAGCAGACTTCCGTCTGGTCTCTTCGTTCAGCAAACAGCCTGTAACTTGGCTCAGAGATACTGCTCTGTCAAGCGCTGAGTTGTTGAGCGATACTACCAGGTTCTCCCAAGAATCTGGAAAAGAACTAAGCAGGAGTGATGCCTTCAGGTCGTCATCCAAAACCATCTTCATGGTTGCAAGTTGATTGACGATGCTCTGGAACTCATTCAGATGCTCGGCTATTGACCCTCCATCTTGGTACTTCAGATTCACAAGCCGTCGGATCAAGAAAGTTTTGTTTTCAACAGACTTCCTCTCGTAAAGCTCGTGAAGCTTGTCCCAAAGATCTTTGGCTGCCGTCATCGTCGACACGTGGTGGTAGACGCCATCTTCCAAACACTGTCGGATACTCGCCAAGGCCTTCCTGTCAAGCTTGTTCCATTCTCCTTCCTCCATCTCTTTAGGCTTCTTTTTTATTCCATGCAGAGGCTCATAGAGATCCCTACAGAATAAAAGATCCTTCATCTTTGTCTTCCATAGGTTCCAGTTGTTTCCGTTGAGTAGAATCATCCATACAGTATTGGCGTCCATCTCGCTTCTGCAAGAATCCAACCCATATGCTTCAGATCTTGATTAGGGACTTAGAATCTTGATCAGGGATTCGAATCCCCCTAATCTCAGAACCTAGGCTCTGATACCACTTGTTGGGGAATCTGAGGGGTCCCGGCGATGCCGGAGATACGCCAGATAAATACGGGGATGTCGCAGCGGAAGAGAAACAACCAAACCACAAAGAAAAAGAAAAAGTGGAGATAAGGATTTACGTGGAAAAACCTACCAGCAACAACTGGAAGGAAAAAACCACGGGAAATAGAAGAAATCTTCACTATGAGAGAGATTACAAAGCCCAAACCCTAGCAGAGATAAAGAGATCTCTCTCTAGGGTTGCCTACTCTCACACCTCTCACACCTCTCACAATCCTCTCAACAACATCTCTACCAAAAAACGAAACCCTAAAAGCACTCTATTTATAGCCTCCACTAAACACAAATCCGGATTAGATCTGAGCCGTCGGATTTATCCATCCAGTAGGGAAGGATCGATCCCACTCAAGGAAAGGATCGATCCTTATATGCACGAGATCGATGAATTCCAAAATCCCTAGGAGGATCGATCCTACTATATAGGAGCGATCGATCCATCCCTCAAAATCTCAGCATCCCGAAGAGGATCGATATGCGGATCGATCCAACCTTGATCTTTACAAACAGGTGCCCTCTGTCTCTTTGGTTTTCAATGTAGGATCGATCCTTCTTGGCGAGATGGATCGATCCGCTGATAAATTTCAAAGACCGATCAATCCTTCTCTTAAAGAAGGATCAATCCTACTGCTGCCGTCATCCTCATGGGAGGAAAAGTCAACAAACTCTCCCGTCCGACATATGAGGATAAGCCGTCGAACCTGGATACTCCATCAAGCTCGGAAACTCCATCAAACTTGGATTGCCATCAAATTTGGAAAGTTAGGGTCGGGTATGCACTCTGGGAGATATGGAAATGCAGAAACATGTGTTCAATGGGTTTGGGTCATCGGCGTTGGAGGCTACTATGAGGTTGCTTGGCACAGGAGATAATGGCAGATTTTTTCCACCTTTTTTGTGATTAATTAGTTGAGCCAGAAGACTAGTGAAGAGAAGAAATACAAAACTAGACTCGAACAGGAAACCCTCAAGTGCCCATACTTAACCATCAGGAACCCAAAATAAAACACTACGCATACAGTAAGCTACCGAGAAAATGGCAATTGATTGAGAAGGGACGGCTCCACCCATTCTTCTGATGGATGCAGGTCCTCCCCACATGATCGGGGACTGCCAATCATTCGATCGGATGCGTTGGTGAACTCAAACGATTGCGGGGTGGGCCTCGCGGTTGCTCGGATCAACATTCAGAGTCAGAGGAGGGTTGTCTGGGTGTGTGGCTGCATCCAGTGCTTCATCCTCTAACATTTTTATTGCGGCGCTACGTGCATTTCACCTTGGGATGGAAACTGCTTGGGAGAAAGATATGTTGAGATATGGAGCAGACCTGACCGAAGCAAAGTAGACTAGCAATAAGGTCTTTTAGAAGAGGTAATTTAAGTAATTTTTACTTGTATGTGTCAAAATCCTAGGATATGAGGGTTTCTATGAACGGCCGTCATTGTAACATGTAATTGGCATTTCTTGCCTCTAGAGATAGTGAAAGACCCCAATGACTCCGTATACGTAGCCTTGTTCTAGGATGAATCATGTAAATATGTGTCTTGTGTGCTTTTTCTCTTTTCTTCTCCCACATATGTTCCTAACAAGGTATATGTCATGCTATTTTTGAGTTGGACTACAGGGAGGGATGTGAGGGATTGCCAGAATGGGACGAGGTGTTGGCCGGATGATTTCACGGAGAATGTTCAAAGGATCCATTGGGAGGCTGCACAATATGCAGATTTTGTAAATCCCTAGGACTCATAACGGGATTGCGTGCTGACTCTATGGCTAGGATTAAGAAGGAGCTTGTCTCCCCCTTATCCTAGATTGTGGA